>NC_025210.1:24578199-24604015 GCF_000313855.2 Musa acuminata subsp. malaccensis
GGAGCAACTTGGAGGGAGGAACCCCTATAGAGTTCCAAGGAGGCCGATCCCCTAAAGAGATCAACCCCAAGTTTAGAATCTGCAAGGGTTCTAACAGTTTGATATTCTGACAGATACTGACCCGTATTGATTGGAAATTCTTGTATCGGTCGATATAGCTACATCACCCGTGTCGACTGATACCTGACCTTTTCCTACGTACCACTCGAAACGGGCTGATCTGTGTGCCAGTCAGTTGACTAGTACATATCGCTCGTTTCGTGCCATTTTGAGCATAACATTGCCTTCTCTTTTCCCTATCACTATCATCCCTTCTGATCTTCCACTATCTCTCCCTCCCCCTCCCTACTGAGCCTTCCTAGACCTCATCAACCCCCCTGTCCATCCTCCTGTTCTCCTTGATAGCTTTCCTCTCTGGACCCATTGGACCCCTCTCCTTCCTCCTTGATAGCTCCCCTCCCTCCTCCCTCCTCCCTTCCCAACCGACATCCACCACACTCTCCTCCTCCGATAGCTTAATGCTCCCCTCCCATCCGAAACTCCATAGACCGTGACAGCCCCCTCTCCTTCCTCCTCCCCAATAGCTCCTTGCTCCTCTCATTTTTATTTTAATGATCATATTTCTCAATAATTATTTATATTTTATATTTTGATATTCGTGAGTGCCTCACTTCACTCAGGCAGCCATTTTGGCACCTTGCCACCTTTTAGCGCCTAGCACCTTTGACACCACTGGCTTGAGGCTTAAATTGAATATCACTTTTGTCTTTAGTCAATTTGAGTGAATTGAAGTATATTCCTTATTAATCTGCTTGATTTGGACTTGCCCTTGGAATTGCACATTTTAGGCTGCTAATTGGCCGTAGCAATAGACTTTTGTTCAGGTTGTGGCACCATCTCTTGGCCAGTTGTTGTGGTCTCATCAGCTGAGTCCCTTTGTATTTGTTTGGTTGTGATCACTTTTTTAAAGGAGTTCTGCCTCTATGTACTAATTCTCCCACTTCTGGTTATATGCCTGCTAATTCTATGTCTACCTTGCCACCTGTTAGCGCCTAGCACCTTTGACACGGTTAAATTGAACATCACTTTTGCCTTGAATCAATTTGAGTGATTTGAAGTATATTCCTTATTAATCTGCTTGATTTGGACTTGCCCTTGGAATTGCACATTTTAGGCTGCTAATTAGCTGTAGCAATAGACTTTTGTTCAGGTTATGGCACCATCTCTTGGCTAGTTGTTGTGGTCTCATCATCTGAGTCCCTTTGTATTTGTTTGGTTGTGATCACTTTTTTAAAGGAGTGCTGCTTCTATGTACTAGTTCTCCCACTTCTCGATATATGCCTGCTACTGGAAGCATGTGAAGAAGCAATCAACTGAAACATTTTATTTATTATACAAATATCGAAATAAAAAAAATCAGGTTGTACATTTTTTAGTAAGTAATTCAGAACTGTAAATTTTTTTGTGAAATGTTGACTCAGGAGGAAATTGGAAGCAGATAGAAGCTAAAAGCTATTTAAGTTAATTTGCATTTGTATAATTGATTCTACTGTTTCAAATGTGTATCTTGACAAGCTAGAATATGCGGAATTGACTATTTGTCAATTAGGGTTGACATGTATGTTTTATTATTCTGAGGAATATCATAATTGAGTTGACAGGTTCCATTACTCATGTGTGGGACCACCACTTGCTAATGCTGGGATGACTAGTGAGTATTCTTGTCCTTTTTGCCTGTGTGTGGAAAGTGGATCTCTACCAAGAAATGGAAACCAAACATTGGTAATCATCTTATAGTCAATTTCCACATTGGATATATTGAGGGAACTTTTCATTCATCTTATGTTGGTATTGCTTGTTACAGATATCTAGAGGAATCCGCCCGGAAATTAAATCATTCTGCGAACTTTTATCTGCTGCAAAGGATTTCCATGCAAGGTAAAGAGAATCTAAGATGTTTTATTTTTGAGATGCGTACCTAATTATACAATGTGATATTTCCTTCTAACGAAGTGCAGGTATTTAATAAAACAGCCTAGTTAACTTAAATAATTACAAACTAGAACACTGATTTATGGACATAAATGTTCTCATTTCCATTGCCTGAAGATTTTTAGAGTTATGAATTATTTGAAAATTTTATTCAAATTCTTTTGACTTAAGCAGGTTTTTCTTTTTTGATTTTGGTTTCAATGATTGCATAATGTGATTTGCTCGATTCGGAGGCTGTATCATATTGCTATAGCATTTCATGTATTGATTGTCTACCTTTGTATCACTACAACCTCTCTAAGACTAGAAATATTGACTTTCATTTATCTATTCTCATTGTTCTTGTTAGCCTCTGCTTAAGCTGGAATGTGTGGTGAGTGGCCTACAACCTTTTGGTAGGATGACCTTATGTGTACTAGTGGTGATGACAACATTATGGTTCACAAATAACAGTACTATAAATTAAGATAATCTATCTGTAGGACACTGAAATTTGCTAACCAAGTAAAATCATGATGAATTTGAAATTTGATGTGATATCTCAGAACCTTCAAAATCCTCTTTATGCTATAGAATTTATTTTGAGAAACTAAAATGGCTTGTTATAGTCATTTCTTTGGTTAGTTACTAATTATTCAATAAATGTAAATTTGGAAATTTAATTAATTCAATGATATCTACATTTGCAGGTTAGGTGCTGATTTAAATTCACATTGATTTGTTTTTGTAACACTAATTTTCAATTGACTCAGGGATTATGTGCAAGTAATTAAAATACAAAGCAAAAGTTGGCAGTTGAGAGATAAGACCTACACCGAAGTCATAAGGCTTATCTGCTCTCTTCTCTTTTCACACATCTCGCACACAAAGGCCATTTTCTCTTTTGCTCCATAGCACTTTCCACTCACATGCACACACGACACCTTTCACCTATCAATCCTAGTGCTAATCAATTAAATACATACCATAACTTCTACAATTCCAATTCTTAACACTAATCAATCTTATCTTCATCACTGAAGTGCCAGCGGTTTGGGAGAGCTCAACATGGACACATGGAGTACATTTGACCATAGTTATCACTTTTCAAAAGGTTCAAAACTAGATCAGATTAGCTGGTTCAACAAGAAAAATGTACCAGACTCACTTACCACTGAAGGTTGAGGGTTCGATACCTCATCCAACATAGTTTTTGAAGGTGCTGACTAGCCTCGCTGGTTAAGACCTTGATAGTTGATTGCAAGGTCCTGAGTTCAAATCTTACCTTCGTCACTTATCCTTTGCTAAAAAAACAAAACCAAAAAAATGTAAAGTGGTTACTTCATCGATCGGATTCTACTGTTGGATTGAAAATGTTCTGGCTGGTTTTCTGCTAGCTGAAAGAATTAGCCAATTCAAATCCAGACTGGGCCACTCTACAATCGCTTCAAATGCGAAAAACCTCTCTTGTTCCTGTTTGAAACAGTCATTGACTGGTATTACTGCTGTCCATTTGTGTTTAGTCGCTATCTTATGCCTCAAGACCTTGGAAAAAAATCAAGTCCTTAGTCGCTATCTTAATAGCAGAGGGAAAAAAATCTAAAAGAGCCCTCAAGACCTTGGAATCAAGTCCTTAGTCGCTATCTTATGCCTTATTTTCATCAAAATTCTTAATGTTTAACGTTTTTCTATTTTTTGTTTCTTATGTTTTTATATATGTTTCTTATTTTTGTAATCTCTTTTTCCCTGGAGACGTGATTCAATTGATTTCTTTTTTCCTGGAGACGTGATCCAATTGATTGACCAATTTGTCCAACTTTTGACCCATTAACCAGACGCTTGGTCAAGTTGCTGCCAAATCCAGATCTGGTAGTTATGCTTTTGATAATAAAAACAACAGTTAAGGTTGTTACCTAAAGTGCTCAATTTTGTAAATAAGTATGTGAATTGAATTTTTGGTATTTCACTAATTTTCTCACGAGGACTTCTTTTTTCAACATAGATTTTTTATGACAGTCAATATGGTTACATGAGATTTATTATTCTTATGCCCTTTGTTTTTTCAATTAAATGACAGTCATAGATTGAAATTGATGATCTTTCTCTCCTGTCATGATATATTGTTGTTCCAAAACTATTGACTTTGCAGCATCAATTTGTATTATGTGCAGCATTGAACTTGCCTGATTGATTAAAATCCTTAAAAAATGTATATATTTTTTGTCTAAGTTTCTCAATTTCATTTAGTAGTATTATGTTATTGGTCAACTGATTTTTTATTGCAGGTTCAAAGAATTGAATTTGGTAGAAGAAATTGTTAAACAAGCACTGGAGTGCAAGTTTAATTTAACTGAAATAGTGCATCATACTACTTCTTATCATGGCAATGACCTCAGCTCTATCTCAGAGAGTTTTCTGAATGCCTTGAAGGTTCCTTTTCTTTTGTCTTTCTTTATGCAGTTCGACGTTAATTTTAAATAATACAAGTTGCAAATTCCTTCACATTTAGAGAGAAGGAAATAATTGTGCACATTGGTTGGCACTTGGCAGTTGGCACAATATGCCAAAAACACAAAGGCCACCAAGACCTGGAAAAACGAATGGCCTCCGGGTTTTGTTTCCTCTTTTGTGCTCCAAGGAGCATGGTTTAGTATGTAATAACCTTCTTCAGGAATAATACTTTCTATTTTCTGAAAAAAAAAGTAATACAAGTAGCTATACTTTTGTTATGGTGGTTTCATTTACTTAATTTCCATGCATGGTAACTTCTCAGCCATGGTCTCTATCTATCAGGCAATAGCAGTTGCTGGGATATATGATCATGAAGATTGCTGCAACCTTGAGTTGGCATTGTCTAAAAATTCATGGAAAGTCAGAGTCAAAAAGCTTTTGAGGGGATCAAAGAAGCCTGTCCTCCAACAAATTCAGCGTCTTATTAAAGAGGTAAAAAGCATTATTTGTTTTGTCATTGCTGGATTTCTTTATCTGATATTTAGTCTTTTGAGTTATATTTGGGGATTTTATCAAAAATATTTGCATATAAAAATAATAATCCGTAGCTTGAAATGAACATCTGCTCCATGTCCAGATTTTTTTCCACTGATAACCAATTGTAACTTTAATTGTAGTGTCAACTAGTTATTAATCCTTCATATCTAATAGACTTGTAGGTGGTAACTAATATGAATAAAATTTCATCAGAAAAAAAATCCTTCCGGCTTTGTTCTTTCTGAGCAAGAAAGCAAGGTTCATCTCCATGAAATAATGGCTGACTATGCTGCTTGGTTCATACAGTGCCATCAGATTACTGACATTATGTGCCAGGAAACTGAAATCCTTTGAATAAAACCTCTTAGGAACTTTTTCAGCAATGAGAGAAACTCGTGTGAACATCCATGCAGGAACCGTACCATCTATTGTAAGTTGACCATGAAAGGAAAAAAATTTGCAAATTCATGCTCATGTCAAATTTGCAATTTGCTATGTCAAAGGTGCAGCTCATGTGAAATAAAAAAGGGCTACATATTATCTTGACTCATCAAAATCCTTGTACTGATGTCATTGACCAAACCACTCCATGGGTTCAAATATGATATTCTTTGTAATCCAAAGTTATGTGATTTTTATTTTTTCATAAATCCACCCAGCAATATTCTCTTTTAACATACTTTTCAAGCTGGGGAGATATCATAACAAGATTCATATCTCATCGTAGCTATGCTATAGGTGTGATAAGTGATCAATTAACCAATCCCTCTCTGTATATTGAAAGTGAAATTAATACTATAGAATTATTCTTTGAATCGAGTAATCTTAGCAGTGACAGACCATTTCAATGGGAAATGCAACATTGGTTGATTTTGTCAATGGCTAATCTTGAATTGGAATAACCTCTAGGAGCTGATCTCCACTACAGCTAGCTTCAACTACCTAACAATTTTCTTGAAGCTCATGCTTCGCAGTGCTACCTTTTGGTTCTGGCGTTTTCCCATCACAAGTAATGACTATGATTGTAATATATAGAAGTACACATTAGCTAACTATATATCGATGCTTTTGTCGATTTTCACTTTAGCACGCAGCAGCAGAGAGGGGGTTTGATTAATTAAAGTTTGGATTCACACTCTGTCCATGCTTAGCCCCCTTATTTCTACATTGTCGACAGTTTCCATGACTAATAGACCAATCATCTTTGGCTAAATCCATCAGGACGATGACCTTTGCATAAAGAATATATTCAACTGTCCCTCAAGAGATTGCCAGATACTTGTCTGTTTTATTCTCCTCATGGGTAGTATCAAGAGTTTTAATTTTGGGTACAGGTCCAGATCAAGGCCAGAAGAGGTTTGAGCCATACTGACATATAGTGTGTTGTTACACATACCGTGTTTTGAAAATGCTGAAAAATAAAAAAATCACTGCCTGGTATAAGACCTGTATCGGGTAGTACAAGTCCTGTGTCCGACGGTATAGGCCCTAGGCTAGATATATTGGGTGGTGTGGGCCCTGTATTAGGTGGTCCAAGCCTTGTGCTATCATCGGGTTTATTTATCCTGGTCCATGTACTGGTAGGCTATTAGACTGGTCAGTACCGAACCATACCAGATGGTATTGCAAACCTCGGGGTAATATATGGTAATCAATACTAACATCTGCTTTAAAGTGATGAGATGATCTGTCATGTGCTTAACAAACTCAGCTCATTTAGAGGTCCAGCAAGATGGCGAACAAGAAAATATTTTTCTGATGGGAATTAATGAAAGCATTTAATTTTCAGCAAGCAGGCTTCCTTTGAGCACTATCCTATTAATTAAAGAAAATTCTGACACTAATCTGCCAAATGAAAAACCTCCAGCTGTTTTCGTGACCTTGTCATAGTTGATTTTAAACAGAAAAATACCATATGTAAGAACTGTCTATACTTTGTCTGAGCTGTCCTCTAACTTGAACTAGTAAATTAAATTCCTGGATAAGAGCTGAAACCAAAGGGTGTATTAATTATATTCTCCATCAAGATGTTATAAGTTAACTAAGCTCATCTTAAAAAAAAAAGGATTAAGCTCATATTTTCTATGGAGACTTCATTTTATCTACTCTCCCACTATCTTTTTAATAAGATCGTACCAAGACATGATGGTGCTGGCCAAAGACAGCCTCCCAGTATCTCATGGTGTGGGCCAAAGAAAGCCTACCAGGACATCATGTTACGGGCCTAAGACATTGTTGACCCATCATTCCCATTAACACATTAAGCAGAATGCTATTTATGTTACAGAAATAGTATGGTTTTTCAAAATCTTATTTGATATTTCAGCCTTTAGTGTCTATCTTGAGTTAAAAGAACCCAGAAAGATTACTGCTTTGCTGCAATAGCTGAGAAAGCATACCCTCTTCGAACATTTAGATCCTGTTCAGATTTCACTGAACACACTTTGACCAGTTACCTCTGTGAATTATCATCCACAAACTACAGATCATGTGAATAGTTATTTAGTTCTAGACATAACCTTACTGAAGGTTCCAAGGCTATCTGAAGGATGCTGATCTTACAGTGTTGAACCTTTTAGTTTTTAATTGTTGTGGAAATGGGCTCACTTGAAAAACCATAAATTATGTCATTTGCTCTTCTCTTCCCCCTGCTTGATGCTGTAGGGTTCTATTCATGCATTCAGGTGTGGTTTCTATGTAATGACATTGCAGGGTATAGCTATGGGCATAGCATCTGAAGATCATTTTATGAGGGAAATTGCAGAAGTTCGGCAGATAAGCTTGCGATGGGCAGATGTTGCCAAAAAGGTGTAAATGACTTAGCACTCCATAAATGTTGAATGACTTTGTGTTAGATGCATAATACAAACCAATGTACTTCTGTTTTTCAGGTTATATCAGATTCAGGGGACCTTGCACTAAGCGAGGTCTATAAGCTTATAAGTGAAGGTGAAAATTTACCTCTTAACTTGGAGAAGGAGTTGAAGGTATATACTCTTGTACAATGTAGAATTTGAGAGACTCTTGCAATCAGCTATTACTCATCCTCATTTTTATTCAAATTGATTCAGTCTTTAAGAGCTCGAAGTTTACTTTATTGCATCTGTCGGAAGCCTTATGATCAGAGAGCAATGATTGCTTGTGACCAATGTGATGAATGGTACCATTTTGATTGCATTGACTTGCATGAACCACCTCAAAAGACCTTCTATTGTCCGGCATGTCGGCCATCTCTTGAGGAGTTTATATCTCTTCCACAAGCGATGCGCAATGAAGAGAGGTAAGAAATGGAACTGTATGATTTCTTAAGTCTGTTATTGCTAACAGTTTCTTGATGCAGTTCTGTCATTACAATGCTAAATTCACTTTTGTCCAGGAATATAAGTATCCATGTCTTATAGAATAGCTGTCAAGCATGCTGGTATTTCATTTTGTTCTATTACACATCAGATAAAACTTGACTTTTGAGACTGTAAGACTATTTGAAAAAGACTTAAAGGTGCAAGGAACAAAAGAGCTCTACTTCTCGCAAATTATTTTCTCAGTTGTCGAAGATGTAATTGAAATGCCCTTCTTTCTATGAAAGAGTTAAATATGGTTCCTTATTATGTTCAATAACATAGTATGATGCTTCAATGCAAACGTATGGTGAATTATTTCCTAGAGAAGATGAGATTTTGATATGATATTCCATGTTTAGGCCTTTGTTCTTGAAACATATATAACTTTTTCAGGATATTAGATCATTTATCAAAATTTTGCAGATCAAGCAATGTAGGTGGACCTGATACACCCCCAGTCTGCCAGAGAGAATCAAAACGGAGAGGTTCAATAAGTTTTGGATCTAATTTGCATCAGAAATTGCAGGATGCAGTTGATTTACTGGAAGTTTTAAGATTTAGTGACATTGATCAATTATGGAGAGAAAACAAAAGGCCTCTTCACAGAACAGCCAAAAGACGTAGTAAGTTGGGAGGTGTTTATGTTATTTTGGCTTTCAATTTTTAAAAGAATAGTCCCCAATCATTATTCTTGTACTGTTTATTCTTTAGTTATTCATTTGGTGATGGCTTTACATGCAATAACATTGTTGCATCTTGCATCTTGCATGATACCTTGCCTTCATACATGATTATCATCAACCTAGGTCTACACTGCCGGTGAGATCTCATCCGTGAGTAAGACAATGCTAGAGATGAAGCTGTCTTCTTAATTTTCTTGTAATCAGTTATTCAATAGTTCATAAGCACTTAATCCTTCCTCATTCATTCGTTTGGAGATTTCCTTAAAATTTTGCCTGTTGGAACTATTTCTTCTGAGCTTATTGTTTGATTATATCTCATTTTGCTCTCTCTATGAATCCTGAGCTTGTGAACTTGCATCTTCATTGGAAACCTTTTGCTGTGACCTTTGATTAATTTCTAACGTGTTATATGTGTAACTCTTCAGGGAATTGCTTGTTCCCTGACTGAAGAACTTGCTTGTTCCCTGACACATCATGGGGTCACAGCTATTTGCCAAATTGTGTTTTGGTGCTAGTGTAGCTCATACCCAACATGTAAAGATTGCCTGTTGTGACAAGGATTTAATACCAGTCCCATGCTAGTTTTGGTAAGCTACCTGACCGATATGGTACCAGAGTATCAACCTGTACCATTTGGTCTTATTGGATAAAATAATAAAAAATAGTAGCGAATGGTATTATACCAGTAAATAAGGTATATACTATATACCAATTGGTAAGGTTGAGATTTGAAACCTTGGTTCCGTTCCACTCTTGTAACCATTCATGTTTAGTAGCTTAATTTTGTTTTGGAATGTTCTTACGCAACATGATAGATATCCCTGATTGTGATGCCTAATTGTCACTTCTGAGTCTGTAACTGTCCATGTATGCCTCAGTCAGACTTGCTTTGGCTTCGTGATAACTCTTGTATCCTCAACAAGGCAGTTATATGCTAGTTGATGGTGATTGGCCACGATTAAAACTGTTTTATTTGGTTTCATTCTTAAACTTTGGCATCCTAGCTGCTTTCATATCTTGCTGATTCGTCTATAAGGGCAAAGTGCTAACCACTCAATAAAGTTGATTTGTTATGGTTTAGGGAATAATGTCAATTTGTATATTTTTTTCTATATTATCAGCATGCTAATAGCTTTACCATGAAATTTAGTAATATTTTATATTTTCTTAATTGTTATTTAGCAAATTTATGTATTTTCTTGAGGCTCTTGCACAGTCCCTTATCCTACCATCTGCTTTGCATTACGATCAGCAGAAACATAGACAAACTTTATGATTATATATTTCTCATTCTGAACGGTAACTTTATAGCCAGGAAAGTCTTGTTCTCTTTATTATCTGATCTAGCTAATGTCTTTTGCTTTGTCAAGGATGGAAGGTTTCAGTATTTGATGAGTTGGTGTTCCAGCTCTTGTAGTTGTTGAGATGGTCACAATAAAAGATCTGATTTTTCTTAGTTTGACTAGTGATATTGACCTAATCAGAGCTTGATGATGGGAAAATGTCCCTCTAGCTGACCCCAAACAGTTGGGATTTTGTGGCCGCTTTTTGTTTCAAACTTCCTTTGTTCCAGTGATCTATGATCAGACTGGTGTGTCTCAGACCAAAGGTGTCCAAACAAATTTTTTTACTACTTTTAGGTTTCTGATTATTTCAGCCACTGTTTTTTCTTATAGTTTTGCTATGTAGACAAGATTTTGAAATATATCAACTGCTTACATGACTTTTTCCTTCTTTCTTGTACTTATTACAGTAAAACTTTAATCATCAACTTGGGGGTAACAATTGCCAGACTCTTGCGCTTGTGAGTACTTGTTCTTGGCAAATATGCGCTGAATGCTTTAAAGATGCGACCAAAAACACAGGTAGTCCACAGCTTGGCGATGATAGCCATTAGCCTGTGCATGATCATGATCCCGTTGAAGTGGGCCTCGGCATTTGCTACTGTTGCACAGGTCCATAAAGTCATGCTGTTGTTCTATGAGATGAAAAGGGTTCACATGGAGACATTCTTAAAGAACTGTTCAACATCCATGGTTGTAAGAAAGTGATGGGGATTAATGGCAGTCTGTGAGGAGTCCTTTGTGTTGCGGTGCAAGTGGAAGGGTCGGGTCCACATGAACCAGGCCAAGGGAGCACGGTGACATCGGATTGATGTGAGCTGGTGGGGCCGGCCTGCTCTATCTCTGGCCTGTGGAATGTTGCAGGCCGCTAGTTGGTGCCTTTTGCTGCTAACATTTCACATGACCATGCCTACTGGGAAGATTGCGACTCCCAAGTACATATTTTTCCACATGATATGTGAGATGTCTCGGTTCCGTGGGAAAGCACTTGAACCAAATGAATTATTTGGTTGATACTAATGTCCTAAAGTTTTTTTCTTTTTTCTTTTACTTTGAGCATAGCCTTCTCTAGGGTATTTACCTTGTATGTTTTTGTGACCATATTATTGTTGCTTGATCCAGAGGCAATGTGTCTCACATTTAGCATCCAAGTCTTTGTCTTGGATGTATGAGATGTATGTGTATCTTACCCACTTTTCGATACGATTCATAGAGTTTAAAATCTTTCTCAATAAAAAATTATTGGCAATAGCTCCTTTGCTTCTTCATCTCTGATGTTGTCTTAGGCTAACGGTGAAACTATTGTATTTGTGGTGGCCAGGCTGTGTTGTCACCTTGCCATGTGCATCTGGAAATAACAAGGTACTTGTAATTTGCTACATGTATTTACACCTGTTTTCAAGTGGAGAACACAATAAAATATCAAAATGGGAAGGGAGACTAAAGTTGTCTCCTTAAAATTTATTATTTTTAATTGCTGAGATTTTGATGTTTACTTGCCTTTGTTAAGTTCTTATTTTTGTGGTTTCTTAAGATTATAACAAACATTAGATCATCCTCGCTTTCTTTTCTTTCTTGGAAACTCCAGGATTCTTTTTCTATGACAAGGACTGTCATGCCAATCAGCATATATCGAGATGACTTAGATACAGTAGTAGAGAAGTATTGGCACATATGATTGAGGTAAGTGGGTCAACTTTCTTTTTTGATAAAAAGTAGTTATTCTCGTTCTTTTATTTTGGATTTGAGATCACTAATATAATTGGCATCTTATCCAATCCTTGAAGGGGTTTTTTCTTATGAGCTTGAATAGTGTTTTGTTTTAGTAATTTATCATGATTTTATGAATTCTTAATTAGTTTTTCCAAAGTCATTTTCATCCCTGTCGTGATACCTACTTGCAGGAGCATAACGAGTTAGTAAATTGTTGTTGTCGTTCCTTTTGAATTGCAAACATTGGATTACACAAGCATAATTAAATAGAATACCTGATTGGCTTGAAAAATTTTTAGTTTACTTCAATCTTTAGCTTTGCAGCCACGTGTAAGAAACTTTGTTTGGAGAGCAAATAATATAAGCTTGAGAGGTGGATGGATTAAGCTGTGTTCGTAGTGCGTCTACCACATTAATTGGTGCCCACGTTCTTCCTATTAATGTTTGCTTCCTCTTGATGGCAACGGCTGCCGGCCTTCTTCAGTGTATGCGAGGTATGTAACTTTTTATCTCCTTTCTTCTCTGGCATTTGGACACGCACGCACTGTCCCACATGTTTCTTCCTCTGTGACTGATGGCAGCAACACTTTTTTTTGGTGTCTTCGTCTCAAAAGTCAACTTTTTTTTTTCTGAGGAAGAATTCTAGAGACAAGCAAGTGTAGGGTTCACTTCATAACCCATACCTTGTTAACCTACCATTTTCATATCATCTGCAATGCAATGCATCACAAAATTACTCATTTTGTGGCATCTAATCACATCTTAATTTAATGATATTAATTTCTCATTCGAGGATTTTTTTTTTCCTTTTCCAACTCGTGTACTACTAGAAATTTGATTTTTTTTATTTTTTTTTGACCGGTCGAGATATACGTCTTTCAGTTTGATTTCATGGATTAAAAAAAATAAAAATATTATTTTTCTCCAAAGAAGATTAAATAAATAAATAAATAGGATTTCCGTGTGTATAAGAACTTAATGAGCAGTCCAAAGGATTTGATGTTTCTCTCAGATACCTTAGTATCATTAGCACTCTTCCTTGTATACATCATCCTGCTTAATGTCAAGTGGAGGTTGGAAAGAGTCCCAACTGTGAGAGAAAGCGACGGCCTCTTTGTTGCATGGGCTTCTAAAGTTTGGTCTGCTTGTGATGTGGATAACTTGACCCATTGCTATCTCACTCATATTGCCAAAATTCTCCTTGACATTATCACATAGATTTTTTTTATTTTTCTATTTTTTTTATTATTATTATTGTGAGGAACAAAACAAAGACTTCCATTGGGAGCTGTTGTATGCATCCAAATCATAGTTGAGACTTTAGGCATTTTCCAAGATGAAGAAAGGAGCCAACCGCTACACTAAAGTCCGATTACACTTTTTTGTGTGTTGGACTTGGTGGCAACAATCAATAGGGAGGACCACCCAAGAAACAAGGAGGATGAGAAGGATAAGAAAATCTATACACCCTCGAGTTGTAGAACATTTTCTGCCATAAAATGTTTCTTTGGTAGAATAATTAGCCAAATGAATCTATACAACGAGGTTATATATTTTTGTCACTTCTCTTTCCATAGATCCTGCAGAAAGCCTTGTCAATTTAAGTGACAAAAATATATAACCTCGTTGTGAAATAAATAAAATATTTATATTTATATGCATATTTAGATATGACAGAGGGCTCTTGTCGTAAATTGATACGACGCCAAAGGGGTCTATGGAAAGAGACATAAATATAAAAACAAGATAATTTAATAAATAATTAAAAATATATAAAAATAAGATAATTTAATCAAATTCCCATCAATGTGAAGTTTACGAGTGAGTGACAGACATGAATAAAAGATCTTGATAGTTTATCACAAGCAACTAAGTTCGTTCTAATTTTTATCACTTATCTTTTATAAAATAAAAATAAAGTGACATAAATATAATCGTACTTTGTCCATAACTACTCTCCTAAATGGATATATTACAATAATATATATATATATATAATATTTGTAAATGTTAAGGGTATTATAGTCAATTAGGAAAGTAGAGGAAGAGTCGTTGTTTGGGGGTCCATCCTTCACACCTTCCCGCCCCTCGTGTTCTTAACGTGAAGCAAAGCAACAACACCAACAACAGTAGCAGCAACACCAACTACTGGTCCACGAGAGACTACAACCTTCATTTCACCTCCCCGATCTCTCTCTCTCTCTCTCTCTCTCTTTCTTTCTATATATATATATCTATAATCTCATCTCCTCTTTCCATGTCCTCTTCTATCTCAATTTGGAGAGAGAGAGAGAGTGTGTGTGTTTAGATGGAAGCTGGATGGTGTGTCTCGTGGTATGGGCAGCTGAAGGAGAATTCCAAAGGGATCGCATTGATCTCCCTTTTCCTCTTTGCCTTCTTTCTCCACCTATGGTTTTAGGAGATCATGCGATTCCTTAGGAATTTTCCGTCGGTTGCTGAATCTTCATCTCTCTCTCTCTCTCTCTCTCTCTCTCTCTCTCTGGGCTTTGGCAAAGAACAGACATCATCTTCCAGGTTCTTGCTATGCTCACTGATTCATTGAATAAGCTTTTGCTATAGTAGAACATCAACTCTGTTTGCTTAACAAGGAGTTTTTGCTTTTCTTATTCGTTTTGTTCCTCCTTTTTGTCTTTCTTATTCGTTTTGTTTCTTACCGATGAAGAAACACTTGTTGGTCTTTTTTTTTTTTCCTTGCAATAAAGAAAGACAAAAAGTTTTGTCTAAATTAAAGAATTAGATCTACCGGCAATTTCATGAAGAGTTTTTTTGTTAGGAAACAACAAGTTTTAGGAGATTACACACGTCACATAGATTTGTAGAAACAACCAAATCAGTTCCTTGTTACAACCAAATCGGACTCCAAAGGTGATGAGCTTATTGATGTATGCAGAGGATATAGCAGCATTCAAGACAGAGAAGAGATGTCTTATTGATGTACAAAAGGCTTCTTAAATGAAACACAAATACAGCAAACTGGTTTCCTTGCATCCACAGACTAATTTATACACCAACTGATTTTTTTATTTCCTTTTCTTTGTTTCTTCGAGTGATGTCCTACTAATTCTATCTATCTGCTGCTGAGGAGTAGAAAGGAGGCTTCTTCATAATACAAGCACAATTAGGGTAAATTTTGTACATGGCTTTAGGTTGATTGATTCTCAAACTGAATCAATCAATCAATCAATCGTTTATAAAATTTGCCATAATTACGAGGAGAGAATTTTGTGATGGAAAAGAAAGATTTTTTTTTGTGATGGTAAAACTAGGAGAAGATGGGATGTTTAATAAATCGCAGCTCCAAATTGCTGGACCGGGCCTTATATCCATCTTCTTTCGGCAAACTGAGCCCAACCCATTCTCGAATCACCATTTCTTTTCTTGATATTGCCGAAGAAGAAATTTGATATGAATTTTGCTCGGGATTTTCCAAATGAATAAATGCATATATATGTCAAGTGCGGACGAGCAAAGTAAAGTGTCCTACTTCCTTTTTTCCATCTATTATGTGAGTATTTTATTTATTTATTCTGCTGTTGACGTCCATAACGACCAAAAGAGATTCCTACCCCTTTTCTCTTGATTTTAAATATACAGTTAATGATTTTATTGAAAGAATATATATATATATATATATATATATATATATATATTGTTATTTATATTTAATGAAAAAGATGATTTAATCTCTCTCTCCTTTCCAAATTCGAGTCTCATCCATCCTTCATTAAGTAACTTAATGATGAACCACTAGTGCATGAAGCTCTAGTTGGACGGACACGGGCATGGGAAGAGAATCGATGTACCGAGTACATTACACATACGAAAAATAAAAGGAAAGTGACCAACATAGGAGGAGGAGGATAAAGGTTTTGTTCATTTAATTTGTTTCCTATGGAAATATCTATCTTGATTAACATGTCTATTAATCATGGTTTTATAACCATGGAAAAAGCCACATGTCTTTTATTGTGCTATCTCTCTCTCTCTCTCTCTCTCTCTCTCTCTCTCTCTCTCTCTCATGCGAAGATGATGTTTGCATCAGCGAAGGAAGATGATGTCGTCTATCGAAACTGCTTGGAAATGTGTGCTTGCTTGCATGTGTCTCTTCTCTATGTTGTCGTCGTATTATCCTCATATAAAGGCATACTATTGAAACTGCTTGGAGGAAATGTGCTCGCGCGCGTCTCTTTTCTATGTCGTCGTAGTTGTATTTATCTTCGTTTCACATTGTTATTTGCTCCAACTGCATAGATGTCATCATTTAGAATGTTGCATAAAGAGGGTCGGGTCTGGTCTGTTTATACGAATCCACCAAAGGAGATGGAGATGGAGATGGAGATGGAGATGATGACATGTGAATCCACTTACCCATGGAGTTTCACTGCTTTTCTTAGTGGTGGTAGACTCATTCCTGACTCGTGTCTTCATAAAGCTGGAGATTCTTCGATTGCAATTTGCTTACTTAGTTTTACAGGTCATGGGCACTGATTCCCAAAGTTGGTGGAAAGAAGCTTGTTGATTTCTAGCTAGTTGATTTAGTAACATCTATAGATGCATGGCATTTAAGAGAGAATAGTTATATCAGTATTAATCTATCTATCTATCTTAGGAGGATCTTTTTTCTGTGTAATGATCATACTATAAAGATTATTGATAATTATACTATTAGGATAAAGATGTATGATGGTATGATTCTCACTATTCAGGGTACGACATGTCAAAAACCTAAAGAAAAATATGCCATTAGGTTAGTTAGATGACTTTGGCTACATATGAAAGCATTAAAATATGTAATATGTTGTATTAAAATACAAAAATAACCTTTATATCAGGACTGAAATCAATTACTTAAATAATCATATGAAAGCAGTTCAGTAATAAAATAACAACCATAATAATTATTAAATATTAATGCTAAAGTTTAATAATAAAATAACAACCATAATAATTGAATATTAATCAATAAAAGAAAACTCATATGATAATCACGATAACATATAAATCATGCCTTCATGTGAAAAGTAAACATTATTTCATAATTTCAAATATATACATGTGAATAAGTAAATAAAATTCTAAAAATAATAATTAAATTTTGATTTTATTTACCACATGTATAATCAATAATTCATATGAGAAAACTATAAAACTAAACCATATTTTATAGTTATATATATATATATATATATATATATATATATATATATATATATATTAAATCTAATCAAATGATCAAAAATATAATCATGATTAAATTTAATCATAATTATAATAAATCATATTATTAATTTTATAATTGAGAACATAAACTAAATTTCTTAATTTCATAATGATAAAACTATAAATATTTGATAGGATATAAATAAAAAATATACGATTTATGAAGGGCAGAATTATAATTTGGCAGAAATTAGACCCGAGGGCAAAACTATAAATATGTTGACAGAACATAAATTGGAATAACAAAATTTACAAAGGGCATAACTATAATTTTGTAAAACCTAGCCTCGAGGTCAAAACCATAATTATGCCAAAAACCCTAATCTGCCTCACCGTCGCCGCTTGCACGTGCGGCGCTGCTGCTGCTACCAGCGGTGCGGTTGCCTACGCGCGGCCGTTGCCGCCACAGCGCTGTTGCTGCGGGGCTGCCACTGCTCGCGTGCGACCGTTGCGATGCTGCCGCTACCCGCGCGCGACGTGCACGGCTAGCCGTGACTGTTGCCAGCGCGCAGCCGCTGTGGCGGTACCTGCCCGCATAGGGTCGCTACCGCCGCAAGGCTGCCTCTGCCCACGCACAGTCGTTGTCGTTGCGGCAGTTCCTGCTCGCGTGCGGTCGCTGCTGCTTGGGCACGGCCTACCCGCTCACGGACGCCGCTTGTGCGCGGCACCTGGCCACTTGAGGTCGCTGCGTGGGTGCGGCCCACCCGGTCGCCGTCGGGGCTCTTTGCGTGTGTGCGACCGACCGTCGCATGGGCATTGTGATGCCCGCGTACGGCTGCCACCGCTGGGGCAGGCATGCAGACGTTGCCGCCAACAGATTCGTAGCAAGGTTGACGATGACCATTGCTGCTTAGCAATTCTGAGAGGATAAAGGTAATCCATGCATCGTAAATAAATTAATAGATCTAATGCATTTGATATCAAAAACCTAGGCTATGATATAAGCATAAAAATCTGTAATATGCTGTATTAAAATACGAAAATAATATGTATGCCAGGATTGAAATCAA
Organism: Musa acuminata subsp. malaccensis; assembly: GCF_000313855.2. Lineage (NCBI taxonomy): Eukaryota > Viridiplantae > Streptophyta > Magnoliopsida > Zingiberales > Musaceae > Musa > Musa acuminata. The sequence continues at coordinate 24,596,490 of NC_025210.1, forward strand.
TTACTTAGATCTAGTTTAATGATGCATACATTCAGTACTAGAGGTCTCGTACGTGACAGAATCCTGTCTATTTATAGGCGAGAGCAAAGGATTTAGGATAAGATATTAGGAGATTTCCTCCCATCAAGGTTATCTCCAAAGGAATCCTGGCTAAAATATTTCATAAGAATCCAATTAGTTATTTTATATATCTTATCCAATTAAAAAGGACATAAAAATCTAACAACATACCCGAGAATAAGATTAAGAAGATTGTATCCTAGTTACAAAGGAAGAGAAGATCACAACTAATATATATAAATATATATATATATATATATATATATATATATATATATATAGTATTATTATAAGCATTGTGTAACAAGTAAAAAACATAGATTAAAATTTGTTAGATTAACATACATGCTTGCATCGATTCATTTTGATATTTGGAAGTCAGTCATCAATTACATCACTAAGCGGCATAAATTATTTTCCCTTATTCATTAATGCTGAGTGTATTCAAACAAGAAAAATACATATGTGTTTTCAGTATTTTCATCATTTAAATCAATGGTAAGACTTGAATATGGGAAAAGGATCAACTGTTTGTTTGTAGATAGATAATGAAGAAGAAGAATATACGAGTGGAGAGAGTTTGATATTCGTACAATCCTAACAAAATGGGTATGATCGAGCGGATAAACAAACATATAACTCACTCTTTTGAAGAGGACTAAAGCATTACTAATACTATATGTCTGCCCAAGTCATTTTGGGCAAAAGTAGTAAAGACTACCTATTTATTATGCTATTAATTAGTCTCCCGATTGCAATTGAGTTTAAGACACCTATCAATAAATATATGGATTGGTAAGCTTCTTCTTTACATATATTTGGTTGTCCTACGTACGTATATAATGTATGTATTCTAAGTTCAGAATAAAGACAGAACAAAGCTTGATTCTAAGTTCAGAAAAATATATTCTCGAGTTATCTTGATGGAGTTAAGGGATATCACTAAGTACAAGTTAATTATCAGTATAGATGTTAGCTTTGTTAAATATGGACAAAAGGGTATTGGTGTTTACATGATGATAAAAAGTTCAAAAACTACTAAGTTCAAGTAAAAAAGATTCAATATCAAAAAATCGAAATTGTTCATAAGCGATGATGTCGGAGTATAATGAACGAGTATCAATGCAATTCAAGGTTAACAAGTCTAACAATCAACTCGTGAGAGGGTAATGTTATGCGTATTATTTTTTTTTCTAACAAAAGATGAAGAGTCATCAATTTTCTAGAAGGCTAAGCTACATGTAGTCCATATATATCTTTGTAGATGATAACAATCTAGCAAGAAATTAAAGCTCTACACAAAAATAAAATATGTGAACATGTTCATCTACCATAAAATAAAATTTTATTAAAAATAGATGGGTCTATAAGATTAAGAGAGATAACAACAATAAAGTTGAGTGGCATGATGTACCGGTGAAAAATATGTTAAAAAAATACTAATTTTAATAAAAAAAATTTTATTATTTGACTTACTATAGTTCGAATACTTATTTGACTTACATCCGGAATAATTAGATGTGAGACATTTTATTATGGTGAATTTGAAAAAGAAACCTATATGCTCCAACCAGAGAGCTTTGTTGAGAAAGGAAAAAGGTACTTAGTTTGCAGGTTAAACAAATATCCGTATGATTTAAAGCAAAAATCAAATTATTGGTACAAGATATTTGATTCCTTTATCGCTACTGTTCGACATAATAGATTCAATCTATTACAAGAGATATGATGCTAGTTTTCTTATCTTAATATTGTATGTTGATGACTTGTTGGTCAATGACTATCTAATAAACATCAAGTCAAAGAATTAAAGATAATTGGCTAGGAAGAGAGGGACTTGGGACTAGCAAATAAGATTCTAAAGATGTAAATTAATTGAGACAGAAAATAAAGAAAGATATAACTATTTTTAAAAAATTACATCGAGTATATAACAACTAAACAAGCTTGGAAAGAGGCAACTTGAGTTATTGTGAATCAAAGTGCTTTATACATCGTATGAAATCCAATCTTATATTCTGATTCAAAGCACATAAAAGTCTAATATCATAGACATATAGAAGATCAACACAATGGATAATCATGCTATGATAAAACTAATAAAAACTAATAAATTCATGTGAAACAGATTTTCTAATGGTTTAGTGGAGACATAATAAAAAATGAATAATTTAGTAGAGATATAATCATGACTCTACTAATTTTAGTGGAGACATAAGCAAAAATTCAATCTTATATCCTGGGTGAAAACACATAGGAGTTCAATATTATTTTCTTAAAATAATAAATAAAATAATGAAGGATGATACCTATTTTCTTAAAAAAATAATAATAAAGGATAATATCATGGATACATACATAATAGATGTTATGAAAAAACTAATTAAAACTAATAAACTAATGTGAAACGGATTCTTTAATGGTTTAGTGGAGACGAAATCATGACTCGACAAGCAAAAATGAATAATAATTTTATTTTATTACTTTGGATGGGAGATTGTGAATTGTTACGATATTAAAAAGAAAAAATAAAATAAAATAAAAAAGATGAATGTTACAGCCGCCCACCACATTCCCATTCCGAGCAACGTTGAGTGGTTGCAGCCTCCTACACAGCCACTTCTGATGCCTATACAAAGGCTGAATCGATTGGTGCACAGGTTGAGTGCGGTGCAACTTAAAAGTCAGTCAAGTCAAGTCTGTGTAGGAGAGAGAATCTTTTCTAATGAATATATGTATCCAGTTTTATTTTCTTCTAACAAGCTATATATCATGTAGGACTGACTGCATGAACCTTCATGTTGATGCTGAGTCGGCATCACTTTAGCTTGATTATTTATTTGATCAACATGTCAGGGAGATGTGCAGTGGGATATGATTGTTTTGAATCCAACTAATTGATTGGTTTAAGTGACCTAAAAAATATTATTAATTCATCATTACTCATACATCATTACAATATTATATTTTAAAATTTATAGTTAATTTGAACGAGGTTATGACTCTATTTAAATTATTTATAGTATTTTTTAATAAATCTTATAGTGTTTTTATTATAATGGTCAAAATACTATAATTGATCAAAAAACATTATAATAGGATCAAAACAAAATTTTGAAAGAAGTTTAGGTATTTTTAAAATTAATGATACTGTTTTAAAAATAAAATAAAGGACACCGGTTAAAAAAACACTCAAAATGTGAGGTTTTATAATAATAATAATAATAATAATAATAATAATAATAATAATAATAATAATAATAATAATAATAATAATAATAATAATAATAATAATAGTAATATATTTACTCGTATTTCTCTCGAGGCATTTGGGAAGCAATGGGGTCGGCGCGTCCTGCTTGCCTCTTCGATGGGTCGAAGAGCTCTTTTCCCTCCCCCCGTCCCCCGGGGGGCCTAAATCTGAGACGACGCGGTCATTGGCTTATCGTCACCGGATAAACACCATAACCACGTTTGACAGAAAGAAAGACGCTGGCGCACGCGCCACCGCGGTCAAGGTGGTGGATCCGGTCGCGTATGCCGCTTTCCACACCCTTTCCCTTCTCCTCCTACACGACAAGAGAAGCCGCGCACAGCGACAGCTTGCTATGAACCCAAACCAACGACCGCGGAGTTCGCCGTCACGTCTCCCGTCACCGATGAGGCCACAAACGCGAAGGGAGCCGTGCGCCCATACGCGTCTTCCTACAGTTGACACGTGTCGTTGCTATTTTGTTTCCACCGTCCTCTCCTTATTTAAAGCCATCCCCTCTCTCCCTTCCCTCTATCCCTCTTCCACTGTCCCTTGTTCCCGTTTCGGTTGGTGCAGTTTTGTGTTGTAGCTTTGTTTTCTCTGCTTGGTTAGGTATCGAAGCGGGTGACGACGATGGAAGGTCTCACTCTCACTGGAGTGCTGAGGAAGGCTGCCGGGGACTTCCCCTCCCGGCGCGCCATATCCATCTCGGGCCGCCTCGAACTCTCCTACGCCCGCCTCCACCAGCTTGTGGATGCCGCCGCCGCCTGTCTTGCCGACGCCGGCGTGCTCCCCGGTGACGTCGTTGCCCTGGCCTTCCCCAACACCGTCGAGGTTCGTTTGGCTTTCTTTAGCTTTGATTTGATTGATATCCGCCGCGGAGTCTGCCGGCCGTGCCGCTGACGATGCCGTTGCTTTTGTGTTCGTGCAGCTTGTGATCGTGTTCCTGGCCGTGATCCGCGCCCGGGCTGTGGCGGCGCCGCTCAACCCCGCATATACTAAGGAAGAGTTCGCGTTTTACCTCTCTGACTCGGAGTCGAAGCTCCTGGTGATCAACGCCGAGGGGAACGCGGCTGCGGAGGCCGCCGCTGCCGAGCTCGGGATCCCCCGCTCCGCCGCGTCCCTCCCCGACGCCTCCGGCACGCTCGAGCTCTCCCTCCCCGCCGGCAGTACGGCAGCAGACGGGACCGCGCTGCCGCTCGACACGCGCGTCAATGACCCCTCCGACGTCGCGCTGTTCCTGCACACCTCCGGCTCCACGAGCCGGCCCAAGGGCGTCCCCCTCACCCAGTTCAACCTGGCTGCCTCTGTCAAGAACATCCGCTCCGTGTACCGGCTCAGCGAGACCGACTCCACCGTAATCGTCCTCCCCCTGTTCCACGTCCACGGCCTGGTAGCCACCCTCCTCTCCTCCCTCTCCGCCGGCGCAGCCGTGGCCCTCCCAGCCGCCGGCCGCTTCTCGGCCTCCACCTTCTGGGCCGACATGCGCGCCTCCGGTGCCACGTGGTACTCAGCAGTGCCCACCATCCACCAAATCCTTCTCGACCGCCACGCCACGCGGCCCGAGCCGGCCTACCCAGAGCTCCGCTTCATCCGGAGCTGCAGCGCGTCGCTGGCGCCGGCGATTCTGGAGCACCTGGAGGCGGCCTTTGGAGCGCCGGTGCTGGAGGCGTACGCGATGACGGAGGCGGCGCACCAGATGGCGTCGAATCCACTACCGGAGGACGGCCCACGGAAGCCGGGCGCGGTGGGGCGGCCGACGGGACTGGAGATGGCAATCCTGGATGAGGAGGGCGCGCGCCGCCCGCCAAACGTTCCCGGGGAGGTGTGCATCCGGGGCCCTAACGTGGCCAAGGGCTATAAGAATAACCCAGAAGCCAACAAGGCGGCCTTCGCCTTTGGATGGTTCCACACCGGGGACGTCGGCTTCCTCGACGCCGATGGCTACCTCCACCTCGTCGGCCGCATCAAGGAGCTCATCAACCGCGGAGGTACGCGTCCATCTTCCCCCAAATCACATCGTCCCTTGCGTCCGTTTTTCAATCTCAACCGTCTGATCTCTCGATCTCTTCCTTAGGCGAGAAGATCTCTCCGATAGAAGTGGACGCGGTGCTATTGGAACACCCGGACATCGCGCAGGGCGTGGCGTTCGGCGTGCCCGACGACAAATACGGGGAGGAGGTAAGCCCGTCGGATCTACTTCATTGGTTTGTTAATCGACGGTTGCGATAATTCTGATGTGGACGTAACGGATGCAGATAAATTGCGCCGTGATACCGAGGGAAGGGGCGGACATGGAGGAGGCGGAGGTGTTGAGGCATTGCCGGAAGAACCTGGCGGCGTTCAAGGTGCCGAAGCGGGTGTTCATCACGGATTCGCTGCCGAAGACCGCCACCGGAAAGATCCAACGGCGGATCGTCGCCGAATTCTTCGTGCCTCCCGCCAAGGCACCGAGGGCCGGGGCTTAAATTCCTCGAAGCCCCCTCCTCCAGCCCCATGTCATTAACTATATAACTAAAAGATATTGAAGCAGGCAAAAAAAAAAAGAAAAAAAGAGAGAGGGCATGTGTTGCCCTTTGTGACTATTTAGTTTATGATGTGAAAGTGATAATAGTAAAAATATATGATTTTCTTTGAAGTATTTATAAAATTTTATCCTTATTATTATTATTATTATTATTATTATTATTATTATTATTATTATTATTATTATTTACTCTATGTAAAAGGAGGGTGGGACTCATGCTGTTAATCCTTCGTCGCCCGATAGATGTTTGTTGAAAAGCCGAGCCGTTTGGCTTGTCGAACATCACAGCAACACAAACGCATTAGTTAAGTCTGTTCAACCCGCTAAAATGATTTTAATTGTTTTATTAAATTCAAAATAACTTCAGACAAAATAATAATATTTATTGAATGATAAAGACGAGTGACACATGGATGATCTAGTGATATATTATCACGTGAATTTGATTATTAATCAGATAATTAATCAGTGTAAAAAGATTCTCCGGAGACGTCCGCAACCCAGTAGAAAATCCTATTGATCCTTAATTTTAAATTTTTATAAGATTAAATATCTAAGAGACCTTTATTAATTAGATCTCTTATTAAAACTCAACATTAGAGCTAGGTCGGTTTTGAATTCCTAACATGTCACGTAATCGACGTATAAAGTACTAGATAGTAGCTGTGGAGTAAATGTTTTAAGATCAAATTTAGTTTATTGCAAGCTTTGATCATCGTGATGATTCATCCTCCTTATTTTATCAAAAGAAGCATTTAACTTGGGAATAATTATTTTATCAAATACTTAATAGACAATACAAATTACAAACATATATTTCGTAAGCTCTTTCGTAAGCTCTAAATAATCACGTAACAAAAGATTCAAGGTGGTATCTTATGGTTAAAAGTTCTCGTAAGTACTCACATGATACTATTACGAAATAAGGAAACAAACTAATCCTAAACACTATCTCAAATGTTGAGAAATCTTGAAAGAGCATCACATGCATAGTAAAAAATAAAAAACAAAATCAATTTCCTAAAAGAATGATATAAGATCTTTGTGTGATGATTAGAAAGAAAAAACTTTTGAAATTGAAAACGACGTAAGATTCGTGAGACGCTCTTATATACATGAGATCATATATCCCCAAAACTACAAATCTATATGATGGATGAACGAGCTTTTGCAAACTCCTCTCTAGTGGTGATCTACACGATGGATGAAGCGGCGACATACTTCCTCGCATAAGACATTCTTTACTTACTTTTGCGACCACGCAAACAGTCCTCGCATGCCGGAGAATGGGTAGATTGGAGGAAGAAGGGGGAAGGCTAAGGAGGTGGCGGCTAAAGGGGTTCAGTTTTATAACCCTTTTAGTCTCATATCCCTTTTATAGAGAGTCCTCTTTGCTAACCCTAATGGATCCTGCCCTATTGGGTATTGGATCTTATTAATCTAGCATATTAGATATTGGATCTTCATCCAATTATCTCTAGCTTAATAGAAATTAGATCTCTATCTAATTATCCAACTCTAAGCTCTTATTAAGTCTCATCCAATGGATCCAATAAAATATGATTTTTAGATATTGTTAGTCATATGTGCTCTACAATCCAATCATGTGAGTGATGACATGTGTGACTTTACAGGTAGTCTTTTTGCTTATATATATATATATATATATATATATATATATATATT
>NC_025210.1:24604035-24614232 GCF_000313855.2 Musa acuminata subsp. malaccensis
TATATATATATATATATATATATATATATATATATATATTGTGATGTTCTTGGATTTGTGCAATGGGAATCAGATCGTGATGAAATCAGGATAATAAGACCGATTCACCTTTAAACACAGACCCTAAATAATCTCGATCATAAGTTGCTCGAAAGGGACATCGAGATAACTTGACAGACTTGTGTGCTATATACTCGTCCATATAATGGATGCAGTTGATCTCATAGCTGCTCGTGTGAGGATAATAGGGATACAGTACATATGCTTATTGGATAATGAGTTCACTGATTGATCCGCTTACGGAATGATGGATGGTTGATGATGCCTTATTATTAGACAGTGATTCTGTAGTCTCAATGGTGTATCTGGTCCTTAGACTTGAGACACCAAGGATGTCCTATATAAGTACTTTATTTTTTGATACCGAACTTATAGGTCTAGAGGTTCTAAATCTAGTACAATCGGTCATTGGGAGTGATATCCAACCTTATAAAGACTATTGAGTGTCGATAGAGGATCATCCACACTCGGTATCACGAGAGGAATATCCCATGTATTCTTGCTCAAACAAATCCCTCACCAAGGTCATTCGGATTAAGAGAGAAAGAGTTCTCTAGGAGAATTCGATTACAACAAAACTCGATTAGAAACCGTATGAGTCTAACAACACTATGTCCGGTATACGATCTCTAGGATACTAGATGGATGAGAGACTATATGTACATAGTAACTGAGGATAGACATGTCCAATGGATTAGATTCCCCTATATCGTTTAGGGACTACAACGTAGTGGCCTAGTACGTCCATAGTCGATGAGTCGAGTGAATTATTATGGAGATAATAATTCATTTAGTCAGAAAGAGTTCTGGCAGGTATGACTTACGGCTAGCTCGATATTGAGCTTAGAGAGTCACACACATATGGTAGGCGTTGCGTGGTTGATCAAGATGTGGTTTTCGGTGCACAAAGGATTAGTCTCCCTAAAATTTTTTATGATCTTTTACGAACTTGCAAAAGAGAAGACGAGTTGAAACAAACATTCAACTTAGGATCTCACAAGCAGCCATTTTAGTAAATACTTAAAAGGCAATGTAAATTACAAACATATACTTCGCAAGCTCTAAATGATCACGTGATAAAGGATCCAAGATGGTCTCTCATAGTCTAAAGTCCTCATAAGTGCTCACATGATATTACTATGGAATAAGGAAGCTCACTAATCTTAGACACTACCTCAAATGTTGGGAAACCTTAGAAAAGTATCACATGCACAACGAAAAATAGAAAACAGAATTGGTTTCCCAAAAAAATGATATAAGATCTTCGTGCAATGATTGAAAGTGAAAAACTCATAAAACCGAAAAGTGCATAAGATTCATGAGATGCTCTCACCTAAGGAAGATCATATATCCCCAAAACTGCAAATCCAAGTCTGTGAATGAAAAAGCTCTCATAAGCTCATCTCTAATAATGATCCACACGATGGATGAAATGGCGATGCACTTTCTTGCATAAGGTGTTCTTTCCTCGCTTTTGTGCACCACCACACAAACAGGGGCAGTAGCAAAGGAGCGGCTCTCTTATTGTCCTCTCATGCCGGAGAAGGGGCAGATCATTAGAGGAAGAATGGGGAAGGTCAAGAAGGTGACGGCTAAAGTGATTCAGCCTTATAACCCTTTTAGTCCCATATCCCTTTTATAGAAAGTCATTTTTGCTAATCCTAATAGATTCTATCCTATTGGATATTAGATCTCCATGTAATTACTCTAGCATATTAGATATTGGATCTCCATCCAATTATCCCTAGCTTAGCGAAAATTAGATCTCTATCCAATTATCTACTCTAAGCTCTTGTTGAGTCTCACCTAATTGATCCAATAAAATAGGATCTTATTGGATATTACATATCCAATCCTCTATTCGTCGCATCATCCACCATATGTGTGTGACTCTCTAGGTCCAATACCGAGCTGGCTGTGAGTTGCACCTATTAGAACTCCTTTTGACTCAGAACTCTTTATGATTAAATGAATATCATCCCATAATAATTCACTCAATTCATCAACTATGTATGTACTAGGCCATTATGCCATAGTCCCCAAAAGATATAGGGAAATCTAATCCATTAGACCTGTCTACCCTTAGTTATCATGTATATATAATCCCTCATTCATCTAATATCATAGAGACCGTATACCGGACATAGTACTTGCTGTCAGGTCAATACAGAATCTACTGGAGCCTTGCTCTAATCGAATTCTCCCATAGCACCCCTTCTTGTTGAATATCATATTTTGATGATGAAATCAATTGATGAGTTTATAGACTAATAAACATTTGATATAAGAAACTTCGATCATGTAAAGATAAATCGTTAAAGTAAGAGAATCATATGTTGAGTCGGAGTGCATCATGTTAGAGTTTAGGCATCAAGTCGGAAGGATCGGGTATTACACCAAGAAAATCAGATGTTGTAGGAGATCAACATGTCGATAGATCGGATAATACATCGAAGGAAAGGACGATGCATCGGAGGTTCATACGAAGTGCCAGATGAACAGATGACATGCCAGATTCATGATTGTATTCTTCATCCATAATTATGGGGAAACAATATGCAACAAACTAGATTATTGTTAGATGGTTAGGATTGGTACAAACTTAATAGAAATGACTCGTTCCACGAACCATTACAGGTGAGTGATAAGGCCATCGAAGGCAAAGGTAGCTACTACAATGATGTAGCTGCTAACCGTGAAGGGCTGCTAATATGCAAGGAACAAGACAGATGCTGAATACGAGCTGCATTCGTTGCGTCGTGATTGTGAACCTCCATGGCATGGCATGGCATGTTTACAATCTCGTGCAAGACATTCTCATTTTTTTTCCTTTTTTTTTCAGATATAAATTTTTTCATGATTTTTGCAAAGAAAATATATGTGTTAATTCCTTAAGCATTGGTTTTTTTTTTTTTTTGTTGCTCAGCGAATTAAAAATTTTCTTTTTGGATAAAAAAAGTCTCAACCACTCACAAACATACGCACTAAAATTTTTCTTTTTGTAAAAAATAAAAAAGAGTCCCAACTAACTACTCACAAACATAATCTAAACCAAAGATTTTATAAATCGATGCATTGTTTTGCTATATTTGTCGATAGTTTTGAAGTTCTTTAACACTTAAATTAGGCACAAATAAGCATTATTTTTCAACAAAATATTGAAAACAAAAAGCAACTCACCCTTCGCACAATCTTAATATCGTTAGAAACAAAGCTTGGGTAAAGTTTCCTATTTTGTTATTCGAATTGTTGAAACAGATTTAATTAAATCATTAATTAATATTAGGTCTGAAACACAAAGGGTGAGATATCGTCCGTAAACAAGATTACATGTCTCCTAATTTAATTACGTAGTATGCGTGTTATTTTGATCAATCAGATCTGCATATTTTATGTCGAGTTGGTGGCATGGAAGTCAACGGGGGACGTTCTATCGAATCCCACAAGCAGACTAACATGGAAGCCTACCCTTGTATCTCGAATGTCGACACGCTGCAACTCGTGTATTCGGAGAACGTTGGCATGCTGCAACTCCTGTATCTCGAATGTCCATCATCAGCCGAGGGAGGACCTTCCCAAGTGGCTACCGGGGCCTGATCGAGCATCTCCCAAGTGCACCTTCCGCTCGACGGAGCTTCAAGAAATTTGTCATGTACCTACCGTGGCTCACCACCGCTGAGGAGCTGTCTTAAGGGGGAGATCAATTGGCACATCATTCAACATATTCCAGCGGTCGTAAATCAAGCCACCGACGGTGGAAGCTTCTTGTTGCACAACAAAGATCCACCGATGTACCATGCAAGCGAAGCAGGTTCATCATCCCCCTTCCTCTCCTCCAATAGCTTATTGCTGCGGACGCTTTAGCTTCTCCAGCTTCTGCAGCATCAATCAAATTTCTGTGTCGTCAAGTGTTTGTTTTACCTTCGTCGGGCTTGGACCAGATGATTTGGACAGTCAGTCCAAATCTGATTTATTAAAAAAAGATTAAAAAGAAAGAAAAAGAGACGTGTGCACTTGAGGGCAGCGAGCGAACTGTGCAGAACGGTGGCGGCGCACAATGAGAGAAAAAAAGAGAGAAAGAAACAGGATTTTAAAGAGACGTGTGCAGTTGACGATCAGTGATCAAATTTGGTCCGTTTTAATTCAAATTGTACGTGAAGAATTTTTATGGCAAACCCTATTTATCTTCTTTCATGTTGTTTTCTGCTGTACCTATTTGATGATATCTAAATTTTTCATTCATGTGATGATGATATACTATTCTTAAGTATTATTATTATTATTATTATTATCCTTTTATTATTTTAAAGAAGATTTATTGTAAATTTGTTATTATTACTAGTGATAGTAAAAGTTTGAAGTGGATTACGGTCCCGTAGTTTTTTTCGCATTGAGTTTTTTATGTTAAAAATTTAGTCTCACTTTGTGATTGATTCATTGTTCTACTGTTTATATTGTTCTGGTTCATATATGTTTTTGATATCAAGTTGATATTTTGATGAGAAACCCATTTTGATACATAAAGAGGGAAAATAATTATTCCGCTTTAACAGATTTTTTCCAATAAGTAGTATCAGAGCTTATAGGTTGTTTGATGCTAGATTTTCTTGTGTGATTGAAATGGATGAGTCAGATGGTATGATTAAATTTAACTCATCAAATTATTCCATTTGAAGGCGTATGATGAAAGATTTACTCTATTGCAAAGATTTGTATAAGCCCATTAAGATTAAAGATAAACCTTCTACTATGAACGATGAGGAATGAGAAGTTCAACATAGAAAAGCTATTGTCTATATTAAAAGATGGATGAATATAAATTTGCATAAGCATATTTCTGATGAAATCAGAGCTAATGTTGTTTGACAAATATTAGAAAACCTCGTTGCGAAAAAGATAGTGGGAAATAGAATTTCTCTCCTCAGAAGACTTGTAAATTTAAAGTATAAAGATTGTGGTAATATTATTGAGCACATAAATATATTTTAGAGTCTTGCAAATAAGTTGGTTGCTATAAAAATGAATATAGATGATGAGATGCAAGGATTATTACTTCTCAGCTCTTTACTAGAAAGTTGGGAAACATATGTGGTGACAATTTGTAACTTCACGCTAGAGGGAACTCTAACTATAGATATGATTAAAGATAATTTGCTAAATGAAGATGCCAGAAGGAAAAAAAAAACAGAGAGAATCTTCTTTTGGTGCATTTGTTACTGAAAAATAAGAAAGACGTGGAAGAAGTCATAGCAAAAATCTATATAATTATAGAGGAAAATCTAAGTCTAGAAGAGATATCAAATGTTTTCACTATAACAGGCCAGATCACATGAAGAAAGAGTGAATGTTTTAGAAGTGAGAACAGAATGAAAGGAAGAAAAATGAGAAAGAGACCAATACAATTGCTGCTAAAGGTAATATCATTATTGTTTATGATGATGATTGTGTTAGTCTTGCAGCTTAGGATAGTAATTGGGTAATTGACTCTGGTGTTTCATTTCATGTCACTTCTTATGGTGATTTCTTCAGATCTTATACTACTGGTGATTTTGGTAATGTTAAAATGAGAAACAGTGGTACATCTAAGATTGTGGGTATTAGAGATATTTGCTTGGAGACCAATATTGGGAACAAATTGATACTCAAAGATATCAGACATGTTCTAGATATTCGTCTTAACTTGATATCTACAAGTAGACTTGATGATGAGGTATTTACATACTATTTTGGTGAAAGAAAATGGAAACTCACTAAAGGTTCTCTAATTATGGTAAGAGGAAAGAAGCTTAACCCTTTTTGTATCATGGAAGCTAAGCAACACAAAGGAGAGATTAATGCAATTCAGAATGGTGAAAGTATAGAACTTTAGCACGAGGCTTGGTCATATCAGTGAGAAGAGACTTCAAACTCTTGCTAGAAAGCAATTCTTATAAGAGTTGCAAAGATCTCTTAAAACTTGTGATCATTGCTTAGCTGGAAAAACACATAGAGTTGCATTTCATACATATTCATCATCTAGAAGATCAGATATTATTGATTTAGTTCATATTGATGTTTGTACTATACAAACTAGAACTCTTTGAGGTACTTTTTATTTTGTTACTTTTATTGATGACCATTCTAGAAAAGTTTAGGCTTTTGCTTTGAAATCTAAAGACTAGGCACTCGATGTTTTCAAAAAAATTTTGTATCATTGTTGAAAGAGAAACTAGCAAAAAGCTAAAGTATATTCAAGCAGATAATGGTGACGAGTACAAGGGTCCTTTCTAAAACTCCTCAGCAGAATAGTGTGCAGAAAGGATGAACACAACCATTGAAGAAAGGATTATGTGTATGCTTTCTTACTCCAAGTTACCTAAGTCATTTTAGGGGGAGGCTATGAGAACTACAATTGACTTGATAAATCTTTCTTCATCAGTTCCTCTGAAAGGTGATGTTCCAAAGAGAGTTTAGAAAGAAAAATATATATCTTATAATCAATTGAGAGTCTTTGGGTATAAAGCATTTATTCATATTCCCAAAGATAAGAAGTCCAAGCTTGATAATAAGGCAAAAGCATGTATTTTCTTGGGATATGATCACGAAGAGATTGAGTACAGATTATGAGATCTAGTGAACAAGAAGATTTGTAGAAGTAGAGATGTTATATTTCTTGAAGACTAATTGTTTGATGATGATGATAATGTTGAGAAGTCAAAAACCTCTTTTTATATTCCTTAGAGTTTGAGTCTAGTTCCTTCACCTATAGTTCATGATGATCATGGGGAAGATGAACAAGAAGATTATGGTGAGAATGCTAGTGATGATACTCCTACAGTTGATGATATTGAACCAACTGAATAAGTACCTCCACCATTAGTTGAGATTCCATTGAGAATATCCACAAGAGAGCGACAACCATCTACCATATATCCTCCACATGAGTATGTTATGCTTACTAACAAGGAAGAACCAGAAACTTACCAAAAAGCTATTCTACATGAGTATAAAAATGAGTGGGTTAAAGCTATGTAAGAAGAGATGAGATCCTTACTTGAGAACCATACCTATGACTTGGTAAATTTGCCTAAAGACAAGAAAGCTCTAAAAAATAAATGAGTTTACAAATTGAAGACTAAAAATAATAACTCACAACAAAGATACAAGGTAGGACTAGTTATGAAAGGATTCAATAAAAAAAAAGGTATTAATGTTGAAGAAATATTTTCTCTTATAGTGAAAATGTCCTCTATCCGAGTTGGTTTTGGTTTGACTGCCCGTTTAAATTTAGAAGTTGAGTAACTTGATGTGAAAACAATATTTTTTCATGGTGACTTAGAATAAGAAATTTACATAGAGCAACTATAATGTTTCAAAGTCAAGAAAAAAAGAAAATATGGTGTGTAAGCTCAGTAAAAGCTTATATGGACTCAAATAGGCACTTAGACAGTGGTATAAGTAATTTGATTCATTTATGATGAGCCAAGGGTATAATAGAACCACATCTGATCATTTTATATTTATAAAAAAGTTTTTAGATGATGATTTCATTATTTTTTTGCTATATGTTGATGATATGTTGATTGTTGGTCATGATGCTGGTAAAATTGAAAAACTTAAAAGAGAACTAAATAAGTCTTTTGCCATGAAAAACTTGGGATTGGTGAAACAAATACTTGACATGAAGATTCTTGAAGAAAAGGAATATTTGGCTATCATATGAGACTTACATTAAAAATATTCTTTAAAGATTCAACATGAATAAAGTCAAAGTAGTTTGTTCTCCACTTGAAGGTCTTTTCAAGCTTAGTTTGAAACAATATCCTACAAGTCAGAAAGAAAAAGAAGAAATATCCAAAGTGTCTTACTCATCTATAATAGACAGTTTATGTATGTTATGGTTTGTATTAGGCCAGATATAGCTTATGCAATTGAAGTTGTCAACCGATTTCTCTCTAATCCTGGTAAGAAACATTGGGCAGCAATGAAATAAATATTAAGATATTTAAAAGGTACTTTCAGGTTGTGTTTATATTTTGGTAGTGATGAATTAATGCTAGAAGGGTATACAGATGTAAACATGATAGGTGATACTGATTCCAAGAAGTCCACTTCGGGGTTTTTGATAATATTTACAGGGGGAGCTATCTCTTGGCAGTCTAAGTTATAGATTTGTATTACTCTATCAACCACAAAAGCAGAATATATGACAATTACTAAAACTTGTAAGGAAACTTTATGGATGAAAAAATTTCTATAGGAATTGGGCTTAAAACATGAAGGATATATTGTTTAATATGACAGTCAGAGTGCTATTCACCTCTCCAAGAATTCAACATAACATTCTAGATCCAAACATATTGATGCGAGACATCACTAAATTCGTGATGTGCTTGAGACGAAGGAATTACAATTGAAAAAGATGCATATCAATGAGAATGAATTAGATATATTGACAAAATCTTTATCTTGAAACATGTAGGCGAAGAGCGAGCTTAATATAGCCCACCATATGAGTTGGAGGGGGAGAATTATTGGGTCCGGCTCATATGTGGGCTTCGACTAGATAATTTAGACAATTTAGACGATAAACTTAAATATGATTTATTTAAAAAATAAAAAGAAAAAGAAAGAGACGTGTACAGTTGAGCGTAGCCAGCAAACTATGTGCAGGTGGCAACTCATGGTGAGAGAAAAGAAGAGAGAGAAAAATAAGATTTTAAATTTTTTTACTTAATGATCAATGGTCAAATTTGGTTCGTTTTAACTTAAATTATATGTGAAGAATCTTTACGGTAAACTTTATAATCCTAACGGTGCTGATCTATAGTTTACTCTTTTTGAGGTACTTTCCTACTATACCTACTTGGTGTGAGACCTAAATTTTTCTTTTAATGAGATCCGATATGCTATTATTGAGTTAAGACATTTGGTGTTGATGTTATTATGATCATTTTATTATTTTGGAGAAAATTTATTATAAATCTGTTGTCAATATTAGTAATAGTGGAAGTTTAAGGTGAACTACGGTCCCGTGATTTTTTTTACATTGAGTTTTTCAAGCTAAAAATTTAATCTCACTTTGTGTGATTAATTTATTATTTTATTATTTATGTTGTTCTGGTTCATATATGTTTTTGGTATCGAGTTGATATTTTAACGAGGAACCTATTGACATATAAATAGTAAAAAAATTTATTTCACTTTAACATTACGTATATGAGTTCATGGCTTTTTTTTTTTTTTTTTTTTTTTTTTTGCATCGTTGATGTGATCAGGAAAACAGTAAGATGGTGTCACTTTCCAGAAATTGCTTTGTATCATTCAGAAAATTGATTTGTATCATTCAACGCTGTATCTATAAAATTGATTTGTATCATTCAGAAAACATGACTTGATCATGAAAACCATATGATTGCCTTATAATTCAGATTTTTTTTTTGTTTTTTGTTTAGCAGTGAGTTGTAGTCTTTGCTATTACCCCTTTAGATCGTATATTGAATTATTCTTGAAATAAAATATTATGGACAATATTAAAAATATTTTTGTAATAAAATGATACAGAAGAAGAAGAATATATGTATGTTGAAAGGACGAGAAAATAGAAATACAATAGAGTTTTAAGTCTTTTATTCCTATAACGAAGAAGAAGACTTTTAAAATTAATGTGTTTGATAATAAGGAAAAAGTGAAGAGTATAAATAAATTCAGTCTTTTAAAATTTAAACAATCGAATTAGTTTTCTCGATTCAACCGATTGAATTTAAATTTTATATTTATGGTTGCAGGAATCGATAAATCTTCCTTCCTTGTTTTTTTGTTTTCTCGTGCATTATTTGTTTTTTTTATTTATTTTCGATATAAAAATTTGTAGTTAATGGTAGTGGGGTCCACAAGGCTAATGATATTTGATGAAAAGCCACGTTCACGCATTAAGATACCAAACACTGACAATCATCTGATCTACAAGTGACAAATGCGTGTAATTTTTCTTTTTGGTCATTTTCAATAAATATAACCTCCATCAAATTATACTTTTTAGGATGAATTTGAATTCTTGCTTGATCGTCGAAAACCTCCATGAATATTTCTTTTTCTATAATTTATATTTATTCAAATGTTTTCGACATCTGCGTGATTTACGCAATACTTACTATA
>NC_025210.1:24636884-24708744 GCF_000313855.2 Musa acuminata subsp. malaccensis
TACATACATATATATATATATATATATATATATATATATATATATATACATATATATATATATATATATATATACATATATATATATATATATATATATTCCACCAACATTCAATTCAAAATTAGGGCATTAGATTTTGAGTTTGAAGTGCTAACTACTACAACATGAACTCATTTTCTGGCCAATTTGGAACTGAACCGAATATATCCTTATTTTCTGGCTCATAGCAGTTTCTCCAAATTCCAAGAGCTTATTTTTTTTTGTTTCCTCTCTCTCTCTGACAGGGAAAGAATCCTATTGATGTCTTGATGCTTAACCACCTTCTTGATTACCCATATGGGCTTCTGACATTTTTCTTTTAACTTCTGACTCCCATGACTTCTTTCCTCCCTTCTTAGGCAGTTCGTCCCGATCATTCTCCAACACCTTTCCCTTCCTTCTTAACCTCCCTTGTTAACATAGTTTTGAGCAAACAGAAACAGGTTAGAGCAAGTTCCACGTCACCATGAAACGTGGTACTGAAGTATTAGTAGTTCTAATATTTAACAAGCTAGTTTATGCTACAACAGTGATTTAAAAAACGCTACACGTCAAAAGACGTTAAGATCCAAAAACACCAAGGTGCACGAGCGAAGCGAGACGCTAAAATATAAAAATATATAATATAATTAATATAAATTATTTAAATAAAAATATTATTAAATTAAAAAAAAAATTAGGTACAAAATCATAATATCATATTAATAAAAAGTCTCAAAAATCAAAACAATAAAATTTTACATCAAATCTATACACTTGCCATTTATTATGAAACTTAATAATAATTTTAAATAAATAAAAATTAATAACATTAAAATAAAAATAATATATTATTAATCTAATAAATAAAAATACTATTATTAGTATACAGTAAGCAATATACTGTTAATATATTGTTAACAGTATAGTGAGAAGAGTGTGAGAAGACCAAGGCTGTTGAGGCAACAACAACGGTAGCCGGAGCGGGAGCGGGAGCGACGAGCGGCAACTACAGTGAGAGCCGCGAGCGATAGCGGGAGTAGGAGCGGCGAGCGACGACAATAGTGACGAGCGACGATTGTGGCAGCGGTGAGAAGTCAGCGATAAGCGATTATGGCAGCAATGACTAGCGATAGCGACAGCGGCAGAAGAGAGCAACGAAAGCGGAGAAGAAATCTCGATGGCAAAATCGCGAGTGTTAGGGTTGGGGAAGTTGAGGAAATCGCGAGAGGGAGCCTATCGATGATTTAGTTGGTTCGATTGAACCAACTAAAGCACCGGAGATCGAACCAGACGTAAAACATTGGTTCGATCGCCTGGTTTAACCCGGGCACTCGCCCAAAGCGCCCGACACCTGGGCTCGGGCGAACACCTAGGCGACGCCTCATTGAAGCGAGGCGCTTGGACATGAAGCGAGGCGCTCGGGCCTCGCCTCGCCTCGCCCGAGCGCCTAGGCGAGCGCCCGAGCGCCTATTGAAATCACTGGGCTACAACAGGTTAAATGACACAAATGCCAGGTGATGGATCCAAACATTCATTACAATGCTATCAGAATAACACAGTGATGTCAGATATAGGCTAAAAAGTGTGTTACATAAAGATTATTTTATATTAATGTTTCTGGTATAAAGCAAGATAGCTAAATATTTAGCATGCCTATTTAGGGCCACAAGATCAACTGCTATCTCTCTAGGGCTGCAGTGTCACCAGAACCAATGGCAATTAACAAGTTAACTGCTCAGCAATTCAGTAAATTTTAGTAGAATAATAAACATAGTTGACAGTCAAATAAACCAAGATTATGAATTGGGTACCATGTACAATCAATCCGGACATTGGTTATTGCAGAATCGCTCCGCACAGGTTTTTCTGTCAGAAAGTTTATCAAAAGTTTCGCCAGTTCATAAGCAAAAGGATAACGATCAGTAGCAACTATTGGATGATGAAGTGCAGGAACTTACACTGAGATGACGCATATTTTAAATATGGAAAGTCCATATTCTCATGGAGTTCAGTTTTTATTAGCACTTGTAACTTCAAATTTTGGACTGCAAAATGTTGTCTCCTTGCAAATATCTTCGGTGGAGTTCAGTTTCTCATCTGAGTCTAAATCCTGTGTTTCCAAAGATTCCATATGAGGACCATGAGATAAGTAAAAATACTACTAAAGTTTATTGACAAAGTACAGCAAACAGGATGCCGATTTTGACATTATGTCAAATTTAGCTGGCATTGGTGCACAAATGAACCTGCAGCACATTTAGATAAAAGGAGGGGTGTGAAGGAAAAGTCACATCACTTTAATTAACATGATTACAAGTATCAACAAATGGTGAATTTTGGTGCCTTTGTAAGATTGCTCCACTACATGTCAAGGACTCATATGTTGGGCCATTTTATATATGTTTCAGCAAAACATAAACGAGTGCTTGGAAAAAGCCAACTCTCATTACACAAAGAAACTCATGATAGTGTTGTTATATGTCTACCATGCAGGTATTTATGCACTTATGCAGTGGTTCATAAGAGTATATCATCAGTAGATAATTTTTTCTGATTTCTTGTGAAACTTGACTTGTTCCATGCAGTCGCACGATATGAAAAGCAACATGAAATCAATGGTTTTTCGACATAATGAAGCATATGTTATGCCATGTTCTGGAAGGAGTCTGAATTTTCAAACCTTGATGGTAAAAAATTTCTCGTGTCACTAGGAAAATGGTTATTAAAGTTTTCTTGATCCCTGGGAATCTAGCTTAAGTAGTCAGCAAAAATGTAGCAATATACATGTTCGAATATGACTAATTTTAAACATACTATGACAAACAATTCTTGTATATTCTTAGAAGTTAGAACTATCTTATTTGGTGTTCTTTGGAGCTACTTAGCCTTTTCTAGTTCATTCATTTCTCCAATCACCTCGAAGACCTACCCAGATCATATAATAATGTCAACAAGCTTATGGCAGATTGCTGCCTTGCCCATATAGGAGCACATTATCTCCATGAACTAGAGTAGCAAGCATCCATATACATCCAGGATCTGTTCTAGCCTAGTGCTTGATTGGTGTACACTTGGCATGACACCATGTAGTATTGTCCAAGCCAAAAGGTGCACAGTGATCCTTTGTTTCATGCATCTCAATTTATTTGCATATATTTCAAATTCAAGACACTTGTCTTATTTCATACTCAGCCTGACAAATTCTTTTAAGCAAATATTATGCACTATTTCAAAGGATTCAACCATATCATATGTAAGTCACTACTAACAGAAATCATTCGAATAAGAAACTTATGGACAAGAATACCACATACTCCAAAGCAAGGATCGTTGTTACATAAGATAAGAACTGCTGAAATACAGGATGCAGATGTGTAACATTCATAAACTGGGAAGCATAGTGCCACGAGGCACATGAAATAAACAAGGAACTAGGAACTCAGTATACTTACAAGGAAATCTTGTTCGAAAGCAAGGATCTTGCAGACACTGTTTATATTTGGTTTAAAGGCATGTTTACTCAATACTCCATGCTCAATATAGCATATGCAATCCTTAAGGGTTCGAAATACATATCCACTTTCTGGATCAGTGTAATACTGCAGCAAAGATGATATTGTCATCAAAGCAGTTCTCTACTTAACATAATAAACGAAAATGAGAAGTAAACTAGACATGAGCGAGAAGGGAAAATAGCAATGTCAACAAACATACCGTAGGAGTGCTACTAATAGCACTATCAAAAACACTATTAGCTAAAGACAGTTAAAGTTAAAAGAGGCATGATTTAAGATTTACAATTGAAGCATCAGAATGACAGAATGACTGTTCCAATAGGATAACAAAGAGTAAGTTTCGATATTTAAGACATAAGAACATTCTTTGCAGTAACAGATATAGGACAATGAGATTTATGTTTGTGCATGTTGGTTCTAGCCCAAGCTTAGTTTAAAGTTGCACATTTCTGCACCTCAAATTGTATGTCACAATGAAAATATGTTTCAAAGAATGAGTAAACAAACCTAGTGATCAGTTCTCCTATGGCTACTATGTGAAGAAGGGCTGGAACATAGACTGATGGTAGAATGAACCCTTTCATCAAAACATGGAACATGAGATCAGTGCAGGTGGGAAAAATGACCTGAATCATTGTGGTGTTTAAGTGCTTTTCGACCTGTATTACTATTGAGTGGCATAATTTATGCTTTTCTTAGATTATTTTGTTTCTTCTAGTAAGTGGCTTGCACGTGTCACTGTTGCTTCTGTATTAGTCCAGCATCATCCTAGGTGTAGAACATAAAGTACAGACCAATGTGCTGATACTGTGCTTTTGCATCATCAACTAGCACTAGTCAGCATTACTAGCAAGTTCAATCCTTAGTTTACATACAGCAAGATTTCCTCTCTTGTATTTTCCAGTTTTCTTTATTTTTACATTTTGTGATTAAACTGACACTACAACTTGAAGCTGAACATTGCTATGGAACTCTAAATCCAAACCAAAAAAAAGGAATTTAACAGAGAACAAAAGGAGGAAACTATATAAGCTGTTTTGCATCTTTACTTATCTGAGTAAATAAATAATGGTAACTAGCATTTTTAGAGACTCGAGATTGCTGGGATCACAACCATCCATGCAAGAGAAATGCACTATGTTGAATCAATGACTTGTTGCCAAGCATGCTTTCGAAAGCGTATGAATATATATATATATATATATATATGGTCATGCACAGAATTATTGGATACAATGCTCATGGCTATCTCAAGCCAAATCCATTCATAGAAAACACAGCTGATATGTCATTCCTCACCAGAATTTATGAACTACACTAAGGACATACAGGGAAGTTGCATGTGAAAGAGCCATCCTATGGCTTTCTAAACCCAAGATTAAATAAATAGGTTGATGTGTAGTAGGACAAGCTGAAACCACACCTAAAACACTAAAAAGAATTAGAGATTGTTGTTCGGATGACTCAGGTTAAGTAATTAATAAGTCTAGAGAAAAAATATCATGACCCAGGCCTGATAGGTTAATTGGCTTATCAACTTCGTTTGGCCCAAACCACTTGTCAAAATATTTAACTTGAAGTTGATAATAGTGTACTCATCAAACCCTTATAAGTCAAATCTTAATCTTGTCCACTTTTAATGTGAGACTAATTGGGGTGTTATAATTTTCTCCACTCAAGGGCTTGGCATCCTCGTTAAGGCCCAGCATAGCTCAAATCAAATCCTAACATGGTGCATGTAAGGTGTAGCCTAGTGGTGGCCTCACATCGTGACGAGTCTTCTAACTCCATCTACGGGTAGCCCTTTCTTACTCGAGCCCTCTCACCATGCCTAAATACTAGGTCAGCTCTATTACCAAATGTCATGACGTAAGCCTAATGGGTCAATTGGCCTATTAACTCCGGTACAGTATGAAATTTCAATCCTTGGTACACCATAGGTTAATTAAAATGAGAAATAATGAACTGAGAAGAGGAGTAACCAATGGCTATGGAGGAAGGTAAGGGTAGGAGAGGGAGGCAGACGAAGCTTCGAACGAAGGCGATATAGGCAGAGGAAACTGCAGAGGAAGGCAATGTTGGTAGAGGAAGCTACAGATAAAGGCAAAGGTGGAGGAAGTTGGGGACGAAGGTAGCATCAACAATTGTAGACGAAGCTGCGAACAAAGGCGGCAGTAGTGAATGGAGATACGGATAAAGGCAGTAGCGGCGGACGAAGGTAGTAGCGACGAACATAGGGTTTCACTTTGAAGACAAATTATGTCGGGCATGGGGGGCGAGGGTTGTGAGCTTTGTGTTAGGGCAAATTATTTGGTTCGATTGAACCAACTTTCTTGTTCATCGAACCAAGCATAAACCCAGACCGATCTTCACTCGAGCACTCGCCCGAGGCACTCGGTGCTTGGGCTTAAGCGAGCGCTCGGGTAGTGCTTCATCGAAACACCTCACCAAGAGGTTTTATAAGGTACTCGGGCCTCACCTTGCCTCGCTCGGCGGTTTTACAAGGCACTTAGGCCTCATCTCACCTCGCTTGAGCGCTTTTTTGCTCGAGCGCCAATGCCTCGCTCGGAGGTTTTGTGAGGCGCTCGAGCCTCACCTCACCTCACCTGAGCATCTGCTTGCTCGAGCGCTTTTTGAAAACACTGGTTGATGAATCTACACCAATCACATAACTCTCATGTGTTGCATGCCACTTGTTGCAATGCACCACATTTAAATTTTAATTGTTTGAGACTTAAATCCTCCACTAACTATGAGCCTCCTTGGATCATTTATATAATAAGAAAAATCCTCTAATACAAGCAACATACTTTTTGCATTTTGATGATAACGCTTTGGTTTCAATATTCTAGAATTATCATGCCTTGTATTGATAATTATTGATAACATTTGAATGTTGCTTAGAGTTCACTCTAATATTAAATCATGCAGTTTTAGCTTCCTTGCCATAAAAAAAGAATTTACTGAACTTATTGAAATTGAACAAATCTCTCTCATTGATGTATTGTTTCATCAACAGTCATATCATGATGTAATATATTTTTTCAATGCGTCTTTACAAAGTTCTTTGTCCTAGACTATCACTAATTATCTTGTCTTACATTTTGTCAAAATTCCTATTGCATTATAAAACTGTTTTTGAAATCATTCTATGGTGAAATATCACTAAGGCAATCAGAAATGGGAGAACTTGCCTGAACTAAATCCAATAACCTTCCAGAACCAATCCCAACCTTTAAAAACCCTCCAAACCATGCCTCTAAACAAGCAATCCAAAGGTGCATATCAGAGATTTCTTACTCTTTCTTTTGGAGGGAACCAAACAATTTTTACATTAATCCTTAAACTGAAACATACTTCATGATGCAATTCTTCACTTTGATGAAAACCTGCACAACTTCAGTGGTCAGTTCCATTTCTAAGCCAAAACTTCAAGTTCCTATTAGACTTCTCTTACAACGTGGCATGAATTTTCAAATACACACTGACTTAGATTTAACTTGTTTTGTCTGCTCTATTTTGCAGAGCCCATAGGAAGCTCCATATTCAAGGGATTATTTAAAGGCTGTTTGCACTTTGCAGTGCTGCCACACATTTTATCAGCAAAAATACACGAATACTTTTAATCCACTTTTTGGTGATAAATCTCAGAAAAAGTACCAGCTAATAAATATTTCGTTGCATTTCCCCAGTAGTTTTTTTCAACATTTAACAGTTTGGAAGATTTTTAGATTTATCCATGGACAAGAACATGAAAATTCTAGTATTCAAGCAGTACAATGTTGAGCAATGAAAACAAAACTTAATTACTCGAAACAGATTACTGATCATAAAAAGTATTATTTACCGTAAAGACATCAAGTTAGTAGCTAAAGTTTTGTAAACAACATGGACTTATTTTCAATGTACGTACTGCATCCTGTTTGGTTGGACTCTTCTTATCCTTGTTCCTTCTGAATTTGATTTCTTTGATCCATCCATCAGGTAAACCATCTGGGGAATATTCAATTCGGTATAAGACCTATTTGGAAAAAGAAGAAATAGATTTCTATCAATCATCAATTGCAGTGAATTTTTAGCAAGGAAAGGCATGAGATATAGGGTGCAATAAAAGAGTTTCAACAAAACCCATACAAGGTCACCGGATTTATTCCTGCAGCGTCTCTTCCGAGAGGACGTGGGGGGACCACATGCATTCCCTGCCTCAATAAACTGAAGTACTTCTTCCTTTGAATAGAAAACAGTTCCAGTCGATTGATGCAAGTAGCACTAAAATGATACAAGCATACAATTCATGTAAACACCCTTTTGATTGCCATTCAAAAATTCAGAATTTTACAAATATATCAACTATTTATCAGTATATCTATATCACATTCTTTCTAATGCATCCAGGATAAGAAGTTTCTAGGATTTCCATATGCACGAGGTTCAATCTTTGTTCATCATACATCAAAAATTCATTGTGAAGTAATGTTGTTCTCTCAAAAGAACAAAAATCGGCTGGCTATTCATTCACACTACCTATTTTCTTAAATTTTATATCGCCACTATTCATCTGCATAACTTCCAAACCCTATGATTTTACACCCAAATCTACTGCATATACCACAAAATTTATGAAAATATGCTCACAACTCTAGAAATACACTCATCTCATCATGCTAAACATCCTATAGCAGATGTTCTTGAACAATGAGCATGATAAGTATTCCTGGGAAGAAAGTACAACTAGACTATAATTTATCAAACTACAAACCAAGTGGACATAGCAAAGACCTGCCTGTATTTGAGAGAAAATAAATCAATTCTACAAGCCAGATGGACAACCTGAGTTCAACACGAAAGTTCAATCACCTATAAAAATCTAGCAAATACATAACTAAATAGTGGTGCCGAAAAGATATAGCAGATAAGAATGGCAGATTAAGAAATTTCACAAACATAGTCTTGCTGCTGAATACTTCTATCATTTGCTACTAAGACTCACAGGGATAAAGCCCCATTTGGAGCCTCTTGCTTGAACAAAATTGATGTCTGGTTTCTTGACCCTAATGGGCTTAGGTTTGTGTGGGCTACATTCTGACTAGTTTGGCATTCTTGTGCAGGTGTGATTCAGATCTAAGGAGATGTGGCTACAGGTGCAGAGGCCATTGCTACAATGGAAGGGATCTATTAAGTAAATATACATCAACTGAAAAATATGATTGAATCAGACCCCCTAATCCAAGCTGTCTCTGGAAAGTGAAGAATCAAAATGTGGAGCTAACAATCAGTATTTTGCTCAAGTGATTTGTCAATCTCAAATTGTGCATATCTATAGAGAAACTAGTGGATATGCTGATTATCCTCCTAAACTAATGTGTTAATTGTCTTGCTAATTTAATTTGTATGGTTTGAGAAACTTGATGAGTTCTCTTCTCCCCATTTAGATATATGCAAAGCTGATGTATCTAGATCTTCTATTTCAAGGGTAATATAAGGCTTATAAGCCTTTGCTCTTTCATACCAAAAGAAGAATCAGGATATAGACTTATAGAGAAGATGCCATATTACATCTACATTTGGTAATGGAAAATCATTATATCCTTAGACTGTTGAGAAATATCCATTATATAGCAATACTTTCATATGTTTATATATGTCCATATATCCTAATTATCATCTTTCATATATAATAATAAAAGTACATGCAGGGTAGAAAAAATAAAGGTGCAAACTCATAAATATGTGCATACACGATCTTGACAAGATGCATGCCAATGTTTACCACATATATACCAAATGAATTTGATAAGACTCTAAAGTCTTATCGTCACTCTGATACCAAATGATAAGACCCTAAAGTCTTATCGTGGAAGAAAGATGAGAAAAGGGATGATCACTTCGAGGGGATCGGCCTCCTTGATCGCTTCAAGGGGATCGGCCCTCCTTGATCGCTTCGAGGGGATCGACCCTCATTGATCCCTAGGGTTTGTCAAAAGACAGAATAGTATTTTTCATAGATTACTGAAAAGAAGCAGTTACATCCCTATTTATAGAGTTCCACCCAGAGTCCATCAGGACTTGAACTCTAATAATAAATAAATATTAAATAAACCTCTACTTGACTCTAACTAAACCAAACCGACTCAATAAACAACTAGACTAAACAGACTCAATAAACATTATTCAAAAGCTCAGAAAAAGGGTCCTAACAGTTCCTCCCTCTTCAAATCAGTCTTGTCCTCAAGGCTGAGCAGCATCAATCTCAGGGAGCTTCTCTTCAGCACTTTAGCCATAGACTATTTGCAACGCATCACAACCCGTTGATCAAGTAAGTATGGTCTCCACTTTTTGAGAGTGTAAGCAACAGGTTGATTTTTCAGTGTAGTAATCGTTGCATGAAACTTCTGGCCCTGTATAATCAATTTTATCTTTGAACCTTTGCTATCACAAGTGAAAATCCGTCCATCAATGATCTTTACTTTGAATCTGTCATAGTCTTCAATATGATGGGCTAATTGGGCTGCAACTTTCCTGTCCATAAAATTATTAGTGCTATCTGTATCAATCAAAATAGTGACAGGTTGATGCTTCAAAGTTCCTCCGATTTTCATAGTTTGTGGGTTAGCATAACTAGCCAATGCATGCACTGTATGTGTGATGACTTCAATATCTTCATCAGTTTTCATACCTTTATGATCGGAGTCCAACTCTTTTACTTCTGGTTCCTCTCTAATTGGCTCAATCATCAGAAGTTGCCCTTGTTTACATCGGTGCTCCATACTCCACTTTTCATCATAGTACAAACCCTTTGCTGATCTTTCCTTAAGTTCTTCTTGGGTTAGTCTTCGGGTGTCAAGGCTTTGGTTGGGAATAGATAGGGCTGGTGGCTTACTAATCATCTGGTTATTGTCACTTCTGTTTCCATGATTTTCCCTGTTGATTTTTTTCTCATGTAGATGTGCGAATGAGATCGCAGCTATCATAGTGCGAGGTTGACGAGCCTTAACTTCACACCGGATCTTTGGAATAAAACCTTCAATAAATGTATCCAGAAGTTGTCGTTCCGACCAATCTCTAGCTTGATTTGATAATCTTTCAAATCTACTATGATATTCCAACACTATAGAAGTCTGACAAATTTTTGAGAGCTGTCCATCCACCTTCATGTATGAGTAGATTGTGTCACAATCTTGGGGCCCTTTTCTAGTATTTCCAGATCTATGCAATGTAGAACTTGAGCTCCCATTTTGTTGAAATTTGTTGAGACTCTCCAGTAGGCTCTTTTTGAAATCATTAAGTGTTTCCTGCAGTCGGTTCTTAATTCTGATTTCCAATGCTTCCATTTGTGCTTTCACCGAGTTATCAGTGGCCATTGCATAAGTCTGCAAATCTGTAATCTCAACTTCTGTTTTTGGTGTCGGTCAAGGGCATCAATACTGTTGATGCGAAGTTGCCGAGGAGGTGGACGCCAAGGGCAGTGCTGCAGTCGCTGCGTTGGAGGAAGAGTAGCTGCCCTGTTTCTATCGCTGCGTGAGGTGAGAGCGCCGGGGTTGGAAGGCGACTGCGTTGATGTGGTTGCAGTTGCTGCGACCCAAGGGCGATCGCCGAGCAACGGGGTTGAGGCAAGGCAGCGTACTTGCTGCGGTTGCTGCGTTCGCTGTTGGAGGGCGGCTGCTGCAGAACGAGGGGTTGGTTGTTGGCCGGGAGCGACGACGGTGGTTACAATCGGCGGCTGCGGCAGCAGAGGGTGCCACTATTTTTGTTGCTGCATACTCTGTTTTTGTCGCACCACCGAAGGAGTTGGCCGGAAGGATCACGAGCAGTTGAGGAGAAGGCTGCGGTGACTGGAAGCAGCGGTGGTCGCTGGCCGGAGTGCAGCGTTGGCGGTCGAGAAGGAGGCAGCGAGGGTCGCGGCCGGGATCGACGGGGGCTGCAGTAACAGAGGAAGCTCTGTTTCTACAACTGTTGCAACGAGGGCTGCGGCAACCGGTGGCTGCGGCTGCGACCCAAGGGGGGGGCACGACGAGGGCTGCGGCTGGGAGGCAGGCGGCGGTGATAGAGCGATCGAGAAGCAGCGGCGGCGGTGGAGAAAAAGGCAGCGAGCGTCGTCGCTGGCCGGGAAGTTGCGATGCTGGAGATGGGAAACAAGGTGCTCTGTTTCTATCGCACCACAGCCGGAGCCGCTGGCGATGCTGGCAACGGCGGTGTGGCGGTGATCGTGCGGCCGAGAAGCAGCGGTAGCAGTGGAGAAGGAGGAGTCGGCGGCTGTAGAGGCGACCGACGCCTGCGGCATCAGAGGGACCGGCGGCTGCTCTGTTTCTATCGCACCATAGAAACACCGACACCGACAGATCGCACGGTCGAAGCTGCAACCAAGGGAAGCCAGCGATGGCGGTGCGGCTAGGGCAGCGTCGCCGACGGTATAAGCGGCGATGGGTGGTCCGCTGGCTGGGAATCGGCAGCCGCGGCCCTTCTCGCTCGAGCGAGATGCGGGCAGCGAGGAGGCGAGGTGAGAAAGGTTACTGGCCGGGGCACAGCGATAGCGGTGGGCGCTGACCGGGGAGCAGCGGCGGCGGTGGTCGCCGACCAGGAAGCAGCACCGGCGGTGGAGGAGAAGGGAAGCAGGGGTGGTCGGCGCCGGGAAGCAAATGTTCCTTCTTGGTTGAGAAGGAACAGCGTGCGTGGCTGCTGGCTTCGCACTCACAATTTTTTTTTTTTTTTTAGATGATGAACTACAGCGAGAACTCCGAGGATCGCCGCTCTGATACCAAATGATAAGACCCTAAAGTCTTATCGTCGCTCTGATACCAAATGATAAGACCCTAAAGTCTTATCGTGGAAGAAAGATGAGAAAAGGGATGATCACTTCGAGAGGATCGGCTTCCTTGATCGCTTCGAGGGGATCGACCCTCCTTGATCCCTAGGGTTTGTCAAAAGATAGAATAGTATTTTTCATAGATTACTGAAAAGAAGCAGTTACATCCCTATTTATAGAGTTCCACCCAGAGTCCATCAGGACTTGAACTCTAATAATAAATAAATATTAAATAAACCTCTACTTGACTCTAACTGAACCAAACCGACTCAATAAACAACTAGACTAAACAGACTCAATAAACATTATTCAAAAGCTCAGAAAAAGAGTCCAAACAGAATTTTCTTGCAAGAACAATAAGAAGCCATAGTTCCCAACTATTTCGGACTGGATGCATGGATCATTTTCTTCCATTAAGATTTGCTGAGAGCAATATCGATTGTCAAATGAACCATTAAAATTTAGGGCCAGCTCTATAGATATAATTGTCTTTAGCAATGTTTCTCAGGACTTTCTTCACCTGTCCTTGTGCTGCTAATCTGAAATGGCTTACCTTGCTTAAGGATTGCACTCATAAGTCTCCTTTAACATGTCCTGATTACCTTACGTGGTTTTCCCTCAACTTATGCTTGTTTGAGGCTGTCCCAATAGTTTATGAATGCAAATATCTTCTGTTGAATCATTTCTAGTGATCCCACACATCTCTGTCTCAACATCATCATCTCATCAACAACATTAACTTTCTGGATATATCTTTTTTCTAGCTAGCCAACTTAAATCTACAAAATATGCGGACCTTTTATATACTTCACACACAAAAATCATACAACATTCGTGGCACCAGTCTCCACTTTAACCATCCCTCTTCAACTCTACAAAACATAGAATAAGAATAAACACTATAGGTTGCAGTAGATAAAATGATCTCATAAAGATAAAGATGCAGCTCCAAAAGAAAACGAAATAGATACTATACTTCATTATGTATGTGATACCTTGTACCTCTCTTCTGCTTCTGCACCAATTTTTCGAGTTCTAATCTCCATGATCCACCCACGAGGCAACCACTTGAGTGAATCTTTTACTTTATGTACAAGCTAATAATCAATAAAATAAGCAAAACATTATTATAAGTCCCAAATATGCAACTAAAAGCACAAAAAACTTGAAGAGAGGAACTCTTACTTGCTGATCTTCATCTCCAAAACATTCTGTATCCTCAGATGCATGGGATGCAGCTGCTACAATGTTGAGATAGTGGATAACTTCCTCTTTTGAACAGAATGTGTACTCAGATATGGGACATGTGTAATACTGCAATAGAAAACAAAAATCAAAGGCTTGCTTGTCATGCTTACAGGGGTTCTTTTTTCATTCACAACCTACGGCATGTTCTTCATTTCACAAAAATTCAGCATCAGGAGCACATATAAATCTTCAAGGACATATAAGGAATATCAATAATACAAAAAATGGCTATCATTATGAGCATTTGAGTAAAAGGGGATGAAAAGAACTGCAATAAAGAACACGGTTCGATGGAAATGGAAATAGCACATTAAATATCGAGTCATGCTTTCTAACCTTATTAAATAAAGGCTATTAGAAGATGCATGCTGTTGGGTCCAGCCCATATGTGGGCTTGGACCGGATGATTTAGGCACCGAGCCCAAATCTGATGTATTAAGAAAAAAAAAAGGAAAGAGGCGTGCGCGACATGAGCGAGGGCAGCGAACAGAGGCGTGCATGCAGCGAACAGTGACGGCGCTGAGAAAAGGAACAGAGAGAGAAAAGGAGAGAAAAAGTTAAGATTTTTGGGTCTTTTGCTAGATGATCGAGCAGTTAAATTTTGTTGGTTTTGGTTCAAATTTTATGTGAATAATCTTTGCAACAAGCTCTACAATCTTAATAGAACCAATCTACAGTTTATCCTATCTAAGGTGCTTTCCTGCTATACCCACTTTGTGGGACCTAAAATTTTTCTTTTATGAAATCCATCTGTGGTGATGATGATATGTTATGGTTGAGCCAAGATCTGTGTTCTTGATGTTATTGTGATCCTTTGATTATTCTGGAGATGGTGATAGTGAAAGTTTGAAGTGGACTACGGTCCCGTGGTTTTTTCCGCATTGGGTTTTCCACGTAAAAATTTCAGTGTCTCACTTTGTGATTGATTTATTGTTCTACTGTTTATGTTGCTCTGGTTAATATTTTTTTTTGATAACAAGTTGGTATTTTGAATGAGGAACCAATTTTGATACACAAAGAGGGAAAAAAATTATTCCGCTATAATAGTTTTTCCCAACACATGCTTAGAAGTTACCTTTCTGATAGTAATTTTTCATATCAAGAAGAACCAATTGTACTGCCTGAATAAATAGAACTAAATTATGATTGGGATGACAATATTCCTTGACTTTAGCATAGTAGCCATGAAAATGTAGTTAAAATCCTATGCCCTATCTAAAATCAGAAAAGAAAAACCACCATCACAAATGAATGTCTGCATTTGATGTGGAAGATGGGAAAAGCAAGCAACGAGCTAAAATTAACCTATAAAGGGAAAAGGTGTTTGGATGATTCTGCTATAATTAATAGACCATAAAAAAAAATAACTGAAGCCAACAATATGCATAGAGATTTTGTGGTGTATAATTGCAAGTTCTAATTTCAAAAAATTAACCAAGATGTGAACCTGAATGCAGATCATTTCGGCATATATTGAATTACCAGCAACATCTCACAGTCAATAAAGCAGGACAGATTTTTTGATGCAGGGACCAAGTCATCAGTCACAATATACTACATGAAAGTGATGATGCAAATAAGTTGTTCCATTATGAAAAATGGCAGGTATTGATGATCATCTATTTATTAACATCAAAGATCCAGTTTATGCAAGCATGTTGCAACAGCCGAAGTGCTGAACCATCTTGAAATGTATCCAATAGTAAAAAAAGAAATTCAATGGTTCATGATCAACCGTAGCCTGTTTTGTGACAAGATCAGAAAAGAAAATTAGATGTTTCAATGAACAGGTGGATTCCTAATGATTTTTTCCAAAACAATGTTTGCTAAGAGTAGCCCATTTAGCAAAACAGATCAAGCTACTTCCACAAAAACCATCATGTCTTCTTACTTATATGACCAACCTAACATTGAGAGTTTTAAAATAGAACCTAAGGTTTGAAGTTGCCAAAGAAGGGTTTTCACTAAATTTTCAACATCTCTCATGTTCAGTTCTGTCCTCTTTTTTTATGGCATGATTCGTTAAACATGTCAATTCATGTTTTAGACTGGACCTTACAAACAACAAAAATAGACCAAGACGTTGGTGTCTTTCAGCACAAGTTCAAATATAGTATTACCAAGTTTGCATGATATGCACTTGGTATAAATGCCCTTCAAATATAATATTTCCAAGTTTTCATGATGACTAAATTAATCATATGGGTTTCACATGCAAAGTATACATGGATATGCCATAAAGCCTATTATACTGTCAAATTGAGCCATCCAAATTGATGATTTTCAACACCTCTAAGATTCCAGAAAAAAAAACGATCGTTTGAGCTTTAACCAGAAACTGAATCAAGTGTAATGAATCAACATTTCTCAGTGCGAATTAGAAACTCCCGTTTGCTCAAAAGTCAAAACCACTGAAATCATTAGCAGGCTCGATCAAAACCACCAAATTTCAGAAACCATAAAAATAAGCACCAATCCCATTAAATTCTTTACATTGAGATATCTTTTCAGTGACCCTTTCTTGGGGAAACTGCCAATCTCAATTCAGATCAATCAAGAACTTCCAAAGCTGTGAAAACCAACAAATTTGCAAAATTGTGCAATGGAAACTCTTTCCTTGGAGTTGAAACTGAAATTATAACTGACACTAAATCCCTGCAGGAAATCATTTATTTGATCGTCTCTCCAACTATGGTTAGAAAATCAACCAAATATTTGAAATCTTATTTATGATATCTGAGATCACGATGAAACAGTGGTTAAAAGTCATGAATATTGACTGTGTGCTTTTAGTAACACAAAGTTAACACTAAACTATCTTTAACAAGTGCCCAATGTGAAGTAGATACTTAATTCAGTTCAGCCACACAAATTCTAAGTACAACTGCACTTAATTTGGAATCCTTCTCAAACTGGTAATAAGCTAAAGAGTGGAAGTTGTTAGGCCAGAGTGAAGCAACGAACTTCCTGACTTCATCTTCCTGCAACAATTGTGGCTACCATTCAGCTATTATTGATCGTTGAGAATAGAAGAGGTTTTTGCAATGATTCCCGTCACGTAGCCCTTCCTCACCAAAACCGACGAGTAAAGAACCGGATTCAGGAGCAAACCGAGATGACCGCGGAAGAGGAACAAACAGAAGATGAAAATTACATAGTATCACCAGATGAACGGCTAGAACAGGAAAAAGATCCGTTCAAGAAAGGAGAGAAGTGGTGGGGTTACTCGATAGGTGAAGCCCTTCTTCCCCCTCCGGACCTCCATGATCCATCCGTCCGGCAGCCAATCCGGCGGCTTCTCCTCCGACATTCCCTGAATGTATGTCTTCCGCTTCTATGCCGCGATGATCACCCACCGGCGATTCTCGGGTCGGCAGCAGCGGCAGGCACTCACTCTTGCTGACGCTCTCTCCTCCTCGGGAGTCACCTAAGGGACAAACGACGATTGTGGAGGTACCCGCCTCGAGATGCGGGGAGAACGCATCATCAGGATGGTGATGGGATTGGGGATTTTTTTTTTTTTGACACTTCTACAGTTTTGATTGAAGGCAATTTATCGAATAAAAACCATAATGATCATTTTTAGGAAGTTTAAATTGGCAATCCCATTATAATTCTACTTCTAAAATTTTTATTATTTTTAAATATTCCTCTATAAATATTTTTAATTTATCATTTAATAAATATTAAAGAGAAGAAGGTAAAAAATATTTTTTTGTATTTATTAAATTGATTTAATATTTTTAGGACTCAAGAGATATAGTATTGTAAACCTAAAAGATGATATTTTAAGTGTTTATGTAATAGATTGAAAGACATAATAATATGAGCTGTCATATTCCAAACCAATCAAGGGATTGTGAGAAATAAAGAATATAATTAGTAATTAAGAGATTATATTTAGTAAAATTATATTTTATTATTTTTAAAATAATTATATCATGTAGTCAATAATAAAAAAAGAGATACCAATTAATAAAACATTAACCACACTTATGAATTCATGAAGTATAAGAGTTTATAGAATTAGAACTCTAACTATTTACCATAAGTTCATATAATTATAGGCTAAACTTAATATTCCAAAATTTCAAATATGATAGGTCTTTTAAAATTTTTACACAATATATCAATTCAAATGAGTTGACAACATTATTACATACAAAATATATGCTTATACAACAATCACAATATATCAACCAAGAAAGACTTATCCAAAATCTGAATAGCTTTTTATTTCCTCAACTCAATTCAAACATCTTAGTATGTGATAAGTTAACCTAAAAAATTTATATATAAGCAACGGAATGAACTATAAAGCTGAGCAAGTAATAAATATATCCAGGACAATAGGAGAAGTTTTAAGTAAGCTTGGTATCAAAATGCAAGGCAAGTATATAAGTATATAAGAGTTCATAGATATCATATCATTATATGCAGAATCGTAACTGTCATTTCATTCAAAATATATTTGGATTATAACAAATGGAGTTAAGAGTAATTGAAGCATATTAATGACATAGAAGCATTTCGGGGCATATCAATACCATATGAAATATTTTGAAATATATCAATGACATATGAAATGTTTCGGAGCATATCAATGGTGTATAAAATGTTTTGGAGCATATCGTTGGCGTATGAAATATTTCCAAACATATCAATGGCATATGAAATGTTTCGGAGTATATCAATGACATATAAAATATTTTGGAGCATATTAATGATATATAAAATGTTTTGGAGCATATGAAAGAATAAATATGAAACAGAAGCTCAAATGTCGTATTTGACGTTACATTCATTTCATTCTTATCCAAAGCACACATAAAAACACATAACCAAAATTTTGGATATCATATCAAACACATAGAAGATGAAGTAGGATCATAGACAAAATATGGTTCATTTATTTCTGGATGACCACTAGATAGAAGTTTTTCATGTTTGGGAGTGTAACATCTCTCATTTTTAAAATGTAAGGGTCTATTTGTAATGTAGGGACTTAAATGTAAATATTAAAAATATGATATAATTTATGAAAGATTCATATTAGGTTTTTTTTTTAAATAATGGGCATGTGTCACTAGCTAACCTAAGGTTGGTGCCACCTAAGTTTATTCTATAGATGACACATAAGCCTCTTTCTTTGCCACCTTGTAATTCTTATATTAGTCAAATCTAATTTATTAGAGGAGAAACTAAAGGAGAAAAACCTGCTGCATCCAACATAGGATTGAGAAGAGAAGGGAAGAGGAATTGAAGTAGGAAGAAAGCTTTGCTCTGGCTTGATGCAAAGCAAGTGTTCTAACCCCTTCCTACAGAAATATTGATCTTTGATTTCATCTTAATTCTAAAAACTTGGGAAGATTTTGGCTTCATACATCATATTTCTATCATTTAGGAATAAAACTATAAATCTGAAATTTTTTTGAGATTTAACCTTTCTGTATTATTCTAACCGTAACTTTATGCATCGATTTTGGATTTAGGAGAAATAAATTCATCCAAAAATGACTCAAAGCCTTTTCTTTTGACACCAGAATGGTAAATTTGGAGTCTACTTACCTATCCAAACTATTATTTCAACTGACCCTATGAAATCTATAAAACAGAGATTGTCGGTTTTGACATTTCAGTACTCTCTTGCTTATAATTCTCTATTGAAAACTCTGATTTATACAAAACATGATTTATCGGAGGCTAGACTCATAAACCTTTATGTGCATATCTGATTTGAAAGATTTGGAGTATAAATGCTTATTGAATCATCTGTTCTAATTAACTCTATGAATTCTGCAAAATAGAGATAATATTCTCTGACCTTTGGTTACTAAATTATTTATAACTCCTTGTTGGAAACTCCTATTCATACAAAACATGATTTATCTAAAACTAGATTGATACATCTTTCAAATGACCTATATTTTATATAAATTAGAGTATAATTGGTTATCCAATAATTTATGAAATATGCCTCTCAAATTCTATCAGAATCGAGCTTTGATTGATTTCGCTTATTCTTGT
This sequence comes from Musa acuminata subsp. malaccensis, assembly GCF_000313855.2. Lineage (NCBI taxonomy): Eukaryota > Viridiplantae > Streptophyta > Magnoliopsida > Zingiberales > Musaceae > Musa > Musa acuminata. The sequence continues at coordinate 24,656,499 of NC_025210.1, forward strand.
TTTAGCTCTTTGGAAATTGATTTCAACTAAAATCCTTACTTCAGTTGAGCTTTACATTATTGCTTTAAAATCTTGTATACTTTTGTCCTTCAGTTATTTGCATACCCGAATCTATTATGTAAAGTTCATGTTTATATCGCAATGTTTCGTATAGGCACATGCATTCTGTTGTTCCGCATACGTTTCCGATATGTCCCAATTTATTATTCACAATACCCTTTTGTACTATGGTGTTTGTGAGATAATATGAAACTTTACCAGAAATGATAAATGGATTATTTGGACCTTTGCCAGAAATGGTAAAGGATATGTGCCTAGAGCTTGCGATGCTCTAGATTACGTTTGATGGTCATTCAGAAATGAATGGACCATATTATGTTATGATCCTACTTCACCATCTATGTGTTTGATATAATATCCAAAGCTTTGGTTATGTGCTTTGGATAAGAATAAAATGTATGTAACGTCAAATGCGACGTTTGAGCTTCTATTTTGTATTTGTTCTTTGATATGCTCTGAAATGCTTCCTATGTTATTGATATACTCCGAAATGTTTCATTTGTTATTGATATGCTCCGAAACATTTCATACGCTATTGATTTACTCCGAAATATTTCATATGCCATTGATATATTCTGAAACATTTCATACGCTATTGATATACTACGAAATATCTCATATGTTATTGATATGCTTCGAAATGTTTCGTCTGCCATTGATATACTCCAAAATGCTTCATATGCCATTGATATATTCCGAAGCATTTCATACACCATTGATATGTTTTGAAATATTTCATCCACCATTGATATACTTTGAAATATTTCATCCACCATTGATATGCTTTGAAATGTTTCATGTGCTATTGATATACTACGAAATGTTTCATACGCCATTGATATTTTCTGAAATATTTCATCCGCCATTGATATACTTTGAAATATTTCATAGGCTATTAATATGCCCCGAAATGCTCCTTACATCAATGATTTGCTCCAACTAATTTTTACTCAATTATTATAAACAAAATATGCTTCAAGTGAGATGACATTGTAATTCTGCATTCGTTAAGTGGCTATCTATAAACTCTTGTATCCCTACCTTGTATTTAGTAACTTATTTATTTAAAAATATCCTCTTTCACCATGAATTTGTTAGTTGCTTGCTGAGCTTTATATGCTCACCCCGTTGCTATATAAATTTTTTAGGATAGCTTGTTTCTCGCTAGAATGTTTAAATTGGGCTGAGGTAGTGAAAAGCTAGAAGACTTTGGGCAAAGCTTTAGTGAATGATATGTTTTTATTGTATAAGTATACTTGGTGTCTAATGGAATATTGATGGTAAATATGAACTTACGAGTTTTGTAAAAGTTAAAATAACCTCTCATGTTTAAGACTTTGGATTGTTAAGTTAATTTATGCAATAATATGAAACATATAGTAAATATTAGTTTTGTAATTATGTAGAATCCCACACTTATAGATTTATGGGGTGGCTATTGTCTTAGTGAGTTAGTTTCAGATTTTATGCTTAATCGAGTGATGTGGTATATGATTTTAAACTACATAGGTTTTATGAATTATAGAATTATGGATATGAATGACTTAAATGTTTTCTCAGTATCCTCAAATGTATGTTTGGATCCTGGAATGTATTGTTCAATTATAATATTACCAATTTGGGGGGCGTGGTAGGGAGCTCCATCCACCCACATATGGGTGAAGTCAAAAGGGCCCCAACAGAGCATAACTTTCTTTTTAATTTCTAGTAAAGGTTCATATTATCCGACAAATACCAAAGTACAAAAGGACATTATGAATAATAAAATTAGCGCATATCGGAAGTGTAAGAAAATCTAAGGGCGACATCTTATGCGCAACGGAAAAACAAAATACAAAAATCCTAGATTTCCTAAAAAGGTATTTATCATCGTACAAAGATTGGTGTGTAAAAACTCGCAAAACTTAAAACTACGTATGAGATAGTTGTGTTAATTAGGGAGATCGTATATCTCTAAAATCCTACAAATCTATGAGAGAGAATGAAGGAGGTCAAATATCCTCTCTAATGGTGCTCCATACGGTAGGGGCTACGAAGACGCTTCTTAAATCACTATCCAAATATCCATACCTGTTGGCTGAGGAAGAGAAGGGGAAAGGAGAATAAAAGGTGGCAGCCAATAAGGACTAGCCTATAGACTTTTGGTTCCCTCATATTTATAGAGATCCCTTGTCAACTTAACCATAATGGATTCTACCCTATTGGGTACTGTATCATTATCCAACTACATAAGCATATTAGATTAGTGGATCTATATCCAATAATCTCTTATTGGCTCTTATTGGATCTCATATATAGGATCTAATAATTCATGGGCTTATTGGATTTCCAATAAGATAGGGCCTCCGGTAGATATTTCACATTTGAACCTCTACTCGTCGCAACACCTACCATATGTGTGTGACCCTCTAGGCCTAATATCGAGTTAGTCATGAGTCATATACTTGTCAAAACTCCTTTTGGCTCAGTGAATTATTATTTTCATAATAACTCACTTGACTCATTGACTACAGACATACTAGACCACTATGTCATAGTCCCCAAACGATATAGGAGAATCCAATTTATTGGACATGTCCATCATCTATCTAATATCCTAGAGACTGTATACCGGGTATGGTGCTGTCAAGTCCATACAGTTTTTACTCGAGTCTCGCTCTAATCATATTCTCTCGGAGTACTCTTTTTCTCTTAATCCAAATAACCCTAGCCAAGGATTTGTTTAAACAAGAATACATGAGATATTTCTCTCATGATACAAAGAACGGATGATCCTCTATTGACATTCAATAGCTCTTGTAAGGTTGATTGTCACTCCTGATGACTGGTTGTGTTAGATCTGAAACTTGCAAATCTATAAGTCCAATATCAAAGAATGGAATACTCATATAGGATATCTTTGGTATCTCAAGTCTAAGGATTAGATACACCACTAAGATGATGAAATTACTGTTTGACAATGAGGCATCATCAACCATCCAACATTCTGTAAGCGAATTAATTAGTTAATTCATTCTCCAATGAGCACCTACATTGTATTCCTAGTGTCCCCACATGAGCAGCTATGAGATCAGTCGCCTTCATCATATAGATGGGTATACAGTATATTAGTATGCCTAGTTATCTCGATGTCCCTTTAGAGTAATATATGCCCAGGATTATTTATGATCTATGTTTAAAGGTGAATCAGTCTTATTATCATAATCTCATTGTAATCTGATTCCCATTACACAGATCCATGAACATCACAATATACGCAGTATATAAGATAAAGTGATAAAATATCAAATAATATAATAAGCAAAAAGAATGCGTATCATGTCACATATGTTATCACTTATGTGATTGGCTTATAGGGTACCTATGACTAGCAGGAAGCACATGCGAAATAACGAAATATACATGTGCATTTATGAGTCAATACAATGCAAACATAATCTTTCACAAATGTACTCAAATTTGAAAAAAAATTAGAGCAAGAGCATACAACAATCATATATATCTCAATTGAAGAAAAATGCTAAATGAATTCAATGTCTAAAGAGATAAAACTAGTATAGGCATATTTGACGAAAGTTCTATTCAAGTAGATTCTATGAGAAACATTGTATAAATAATTCAAACTATTAATCGTACTCTAATTTACTCAAAAAAGTTATCATTAGAAAGATATTTCAATTTACTTTCAGATAAAATAAGTTTTATATGAATTGAACTTTCCAATAGAGAGTTACAAATAGTTCGGTAACCAAAGGTCAGATGACAAAATCTCTATTTTTGCAAACTCTATAGGATCGAATTCAACAGATGATTAGGTAAGTTATTAAGCTCTAACTCTTTCAATTAAGTACTAAAAGATAGATCTATGAGTCTAGTTTTTAACAAAGTATGTTTTGTATAAATTAGAGTTTCCAACAGGGAGTTATAAGTAGTTTAGTATCAAAAGATCAGAAACTTCAATCCCTTGTTTTACTAAATTTACAGGGTTGATTCATTTAGATGTTTGAGTTAGCAAATTGACTCCAAATCCTTCAAATAAGCTATTAAAAGAAACTTTTATAAGTCTATATTCAGATTAAATAAGTTTTGTCTCAATTAAAAATCAGTGCATAGATTTATAGCTAAAACAAGATAGAAGAGTCAGAATCTTGATATTTGCAAGGCTAGAACTATTTAAATTTTCTTATAGTCAAGGCAAAAGCAACGATAAAATTATAGCAGAATTGGATTAGAATACTTGTCTTTTAAAGATTTTGATCCATAGATGTTTTAATCCCAAATCCTTCTTCTACTCTACCTCCTCCTCTTCTCCCAGTTTTCCTATCTTCTTTCTTCCTCTACGGCTGCAGCTCATGCATAACATAGAGAGGCACGGTTGCCTGCTGTCTCGTCTTCTCCTTGTGTGGTGGACATCTTCTCCTTGCATGGTCCCGATGGTCATCTAGATTCCATGGGGTACACGCAGTTGCCATAGAAGCCTTCCTGCGGGAGCAGTTGGCGTACGAGGTGGCGAGTGTTGCCACCCTTTCTAGTCACCCATTGCTCTCTAAACTGCATCGATTGCAGTTCTTCTTCAACGATCCTCCTCTAGGAATGAAGGAACTAGGACGATTACCGGTTCTTGGCCGCCGACCGATCTGCACTGGTTGTAGCCAACCCTTCTTTGCCATTGCTCTTTGAACTGCATCGATTGTAATTCTTCTTCAACGATCCTCCTCTAGGAACGAAGGAATTGGGACGAGCATCATTCTGCCACACTTCCTCCTCTCTTCACCCCTACGGGCTCCAGTTGGCCCGGAGTCGTAGTAGTCTCCTCTACTGCAGCCTTTAACATCTCAAGGATGCTGCAACATCTCCATAATCGCTTCTCGGCCTACAACAGCCGCAACAACTTCCTCTACCATAGTAGCTTCCTCTGCCTTAGCAGCTCTCTCTACCATAGCAGCCACAGCAGTCCTCTCTACCACAGTAGCTGCAGCAGCCCTCTCTACCGCAACAGCAACGATATGCTCTTCTCCCAAGCCTCCTCCCTCCCTCCTCCATCTTTTGTGAAGATCACTATTTAAAAAATAAAAAATAAAACAAAACAAAAAAAATCTGGGATGTCTTCATTATCTTCTTTTAATATTCCAGTTACTATTTATGCAGGGACTCATAGTATTTCTCCTACAAGGCTTATCTCCATCAATGTTGTCACGCTAATCCCTTTTAAGTTATCGAAAGATGGCAATTATACATCCTAGCGGGCTCAATTTTCTAATCTCTTATTTGGATACGACTTGCTAGGCTACATTGACGGCTCCTTCAGTTATCCGCTAATGATCAACATCCTCAGAGAATCCAGTCCAATACCAAATCCAGCTCACAAACTGTGGCTGCGTTAAGATCTTCTCATTCTCTAAGCTATTCAAGCTTCAATTGTTGGATTCGTCGCTCCATTGATATCTTCATATGGGACTGCTATCGAAACGTGGTCTAAACTGCAAACAACCTTGGTGAATCATTTGCGTACTCGCAAGCTCAGTCTTCTGTCCAAGCTAATAGTGATAAAACAAGAGGGAAGTACTATCACTGATTATCTATAAAATATCAAAGTTATCATCGATGATTTGGCTTTGATAGGTCATTCCCTATATGACGAAGAGATTATCATCCATACCCTTAATGGTCTCAGAAACGATTACAAGGGATTGACAGCTGCAATTCGGGCACGCGACATGCCAGTATCATTTGAAGACCTCTATGACAAGTTGATTGATTATGAGACGTATTTCAAGCGTAAGGACTAGCTACCTAGACTGGCTATCATAGTTCAAGTCAATCACAAGTCTAAGCGGAAGGGTACTCAGTACCCTACAAACATCTCCAAAGGTTTGGCCAATACACATCTTGATCCCATGGGTCCCATGCAAAACCCCCCTTATCCTCCTAATCATAACTCCTCGCAAAGTGATAACTCCAATAATCATCTGTCTTGGCATTCTGCCCCACTAAGCCAACAAAGACGGGTTGTCTGTCAACTGTGTGATAAAATAAGACACTCCGCTAAAGTTTATCGGTCTCAACCCTGCCTCCCTACACTGTCACACTGGCTTCAAGTAAATCTCCTAACTACTCCGACGATTAGCCAGTCTAACTGGATTGTCGATTCTAGTGCCTCTCATCACATCACCGTTGATCTTTAGAATTTGTCTCTTCATAGCCCTTATGGCGGCAATGAAGATATCATCATCGGTGATGGTAAAGGACTTCCTATAACTCATATTGGTTCCACAACGCTTAATTCTGATTCTACTACATTTACACTCGATGATGTTTTATGCGCCTCTCATATTAAACGCAACCTCATTTATATTTCTCAATTTTATAAATATAACAATACTTCAATTGAATTTTTTCCTAATTTCTTTCTTGTCAAGGACTTAAGTACGGGGGCATCCTTGGTCTAAGGCCCGAATAGAAGCAATATTTACAAATGACCATCAACTCCACAAATAACCCAGCCCACTGTTTATTCTTTTGTTGCGACTCCAGTTGATGTGTAGCATCGTCGTCTTGGTCATCCCTTGTCCCTTATTTAATAGAAATTACTTTCTCATTACTCTCTTCCTATTTTTAAATCTAATAGTTCTATAATGCATTGTGATGCATGTCTTAGTAATAAAAGTCATCGATAGCCCTTTGGCTCATCTTCTATTTCCTCCTCTAAGTCATTTGAATTATTTATACCAATGTTTAGGCTCCTGCTTTAATCCTATCTTTTGATAAATTCAAATTTTATGTCATTTTTGTATATCACTTTACTAAGTACACATGGTTATATCCTCTTCACCATAAATTTAATGTTTCCACCATCTTTCCCACCTTTCGAAAGTTGGTCGAAAACTACTTTTAGTTTACAATCAAAACGATATACTCTGATGGTGATGATGAATATCAAGCCCTGGCATCCTATCTCTCAGCTTGTGGAATCCAACACCTTAAGTCTCCCCCGAATACTCCTCAGCTAGTTGGCTCCGCCGAACGCAAACATCAGCATATAGTAGAAATTAGGCTCACACTTCTACATCAGGCTTCTATGCCTTCGATCTTTTGGACAGTCCTACAATACTAGTCCCCCTTTGACATACTATTTCACAAACTCCCAAACATTCATAAACTCAGAGTATTCGGTTGTCTATGTTTTTCCATGGTTACATCCATATGCCTCTTATAAGTTAACATCAAGATCTAATCCTTGCATCTTTATAGGTTACTCTCTTGAACATAATGCTTTCCGCTACTATAATCTTCACACTCACAAAGTCTTTATCTCACGTAACGCTATTTTCGTTGAGTCTATCTTTCCTTCCAAAACCATAACTATCCCACCATGTGGACCACATCACTAACAATTCCTCACTAGAGTATACCTCCGATCCAACCGGACGAGCCTTCCATGACATCGTCCAATTCCTCCCTTCATGATCCACACTATACTACTCCTCCAGTTTAGCAATTGCCCATTCCCTCCAATCCTACTCCACTTATTTCTTCTCAAATTGATGGGATAATAAGTTCAGAAATACAACTATTATCTTTACCTCCTTCTTGACCAAGTGATACTTACGTGTCTCCACTTGACCCAACTTGTGTCACTGACCCTCAACCGCTTATTCTAACAACACAACCTTATGATCTCGTAGTCTCCAACCATCCTATGACCATACGCTCTAAGAGTGGTATTTTCAAACAACATCAAGTCCTTGACCTATATGCTATCATGGATTCCTCATCCACCACTATTGAACCTACCACCTTTACTCAAGCCCAAAAATCTTCGCATTAGCATATCGCCATGTGTGAGGAATATAATACCCTCCTCCATAACTCAATGTGGGATCTAGTATCCTTTCATCATTCACAAAACATCATCGAGTGTAAGTGGGTCTTTCGAATTAAACGGAACCCAGATGGCTCTGTTGCCCGATATAAGGTATGCCTCGTTGGCAAAGGGTTTCATCAACGACCTAGAGTTGATTTCACTGAGACGTTTAGTCCCATTGTTAAGCCCACTACAATCCAGCTTATCCTGAGTCTGGCCATCACTAAAGGTTAGCAATTACGACAATTGGATGTTAATAATGCCTTTTTATAAGGGTCTCTAACCGAAGATATTTTTATGCAACAACCTCCTAGTTTCACTCATCCCTAGTATCCAAAGCATGTTTGCAAACTTCGAAAAGCTATTTATAGACTTCGTCAGGCTCCAAGAGCTTGGTACACTGAACTTAGCTCTTTTCTGACTTTGCTTTTTCAACTCTAAATCTAACACCTCGTTATTTCTACGACAACACCATAGAGACACAATATATATTATTATATATATAGATGACATTACTGTCATAGGCAACAATCCTGTAGAAATCAAAGCGTTCATCAAATAATTAGCAAATCGATTCTCGCTTAAAGATCTAGACCCTTGAACTACTTTTTGGGTGTGGAAGATATATTCACATCTTTAGGTCTCTTTATATCACAACGAAAGTACATTCAAGATTTGTTATTAAAGATAAACATGCAGGATGCAAATGCGGTTACAACCCCTCTCTCTACTAATGGTTCTCTCAAATTATCTAATAGAAGTCCTACCACAGAACCCACTCAATACCGCCAAGTTGTTGGCTCTTTACAGTACTTAGCTCTCACCCGTCCAGACTTATCCTTTGCAATCAACAAATTATTACAGTTTATGAATAGGTCATCTACTATGCACTGGTCTGCGGTCAAACGAATTCTGTGATATCTTAAAGGGACCCTCAATCATGGTCTCTTTCTTCGTAAACACTCTCCACTTCATCTTCATGGCTTTGCCGATGCTGATTGGACAAACAACTTTGATGATAGAACACCTACATCGGGGTATATGGTCTTCCTTAGCGCTAATCTAATCAGTTAGAGTTCTAAGAAGCAAAAGACAGTCACACGGTCTACAACTAAAGCTGAATACCGTGTCATTCCCACTATCACTACAGAACTTAATTGGATCACAAATCTACTCCAGGAACTTAACATTAATTATACTCTTAAATATATTGTGATAATGTTAGAGCTACCTATCTGTACACTAATCCAGTGTTCCATTCCCGCATAAAACATATTGCTATCGACATCCACTTTGTATGAGATTAAGTTGTCAGTCGTCAACTTCGTGTTTCTCATGTCAATACGACTGATCAATTAGTCAACTCACTCACGAAGCCTCTCACTTGTAAACTTTTTACATTACATCGATTCAAGATTGGTATCTTTGATAGGAGCACCATCTTGTAAGGACATGATAATAGATAAATAGAAATGGACATGTCACACAGCTGTAGTCCCTTCTTTCCATTTTCTTCTTTCTCTCCTCTTCTTCCTTCCTCTTCTTCACTCCCAAGTACAGCTACCATAGTTGCAACCACAGCCTCTTCTTTCCCTTTTCTTCTTTTTCTCATTCTCTTCTTATTTCCCAACTGCAACTGCCACAGCCACAGCCTCCTTCCTCCTCCTTCTTCCCTCTTCTTCTTCTCTTCCTCTCCTCTTCTTCCCTTCTCCTCCTGATGCACCACACCTCCTATATTTCCTCTTACGGGAAATAGAAGTGTCGCAGCCCTAGCCGCAGCCTCCTTCCTCTCTTCTCCCTCCCTTCTCCTCACTGATACACCGCACCTCCTCTATTTGCTCATATGGGAAGCAGAGATACGTAGGAGGTGGTGGGATAAAAACCATTATTTTATTTTATTTTTTTAATTTTAACGGTTTAATTTTTAAAATTTTTAATTTACAAATAGATCTTTCAATTTACAAATAGATCCTTATATAAATTTCAAAAATAAAAAAATATTATAATTGTATTATGACCAAAGTGCATAAATTGTATGGGAACTCGGTGTTTTCAATATGGTGATTGTCACTTCTCACTGAGATTACAAGACATTAAGGTGAGGTGAGGACTCATTGTACCCTACTTTAATAACTTATAATTGTGATCTTAAATATATATTCTGACTATATATAACTTATAGAGATTATAGATGGTTGTCGATTAATCTGAAAGAAGAATGCCCGGAGATTGTTAAATGTATAAAGAACCCATTCTTTTTTACACTCATAGTAAATTAAACTTGTAATAGATTACAATTGTGAAAGTTATTTGGTGTCTTTGTTTAGTATATGATATGTACACATATTCATATCGTACATAAAATACAATGTTGTTGTTGTAAAAGTTGTTCGATATGTGTATGGTATGTCGATACGATTTTTAACTCTTGATAGTTATATCATATATAAGTCATATTTTACATAGTATTTTGTTTATTTTCAATGGTAAATGGGTCAATTTCTATAAGACTAACTCAAATTTCTTCATATCTTTCCAACATCATTAGTACTTTTTTTTTATTTTTATAAAATTTAAAATAATTAATTATGAAAATTTAAAATTTTTAGTATAGGTCATGTCAATGAGTGTCTTTAGTTAACTTTCACAAAATAAATTTAAATTTTCATAAATGTATTATAAAATTATTTTAACACCATGAGTATCATTTTTTTATTATTACAGTATTTTAGAATAATTAATCATAAAATTTTAAATTTTTAGAATAGGTTCTCTAAACGAGTGTAACTGAGTCAACGATCACTAAATCCTCTAAAAATTCCAAAAATGCACTAATACATCATTCTAAAATCATCTATACATTTTTTGTATTTTTATAGTGTTTTCAATAATTGATTTTGATTCTTAGAATTTTATGAACGAGTATATTTTAACTTATTTTTTAGTATAATTGTGTGAACTTCTACCAAACTATCTCAAAACTAATCAACTAAGACTAATATCATCAGAAATTAAAAATTAATGACCAATTCATGAAATTTAAGATAATTAATGATCGATCATATTATTAATATAATTTTTTTAGTATAATTGGGTCAACTTCTACTAAACTATCTTAATCTTTTACCGATCCACTAGGACATCAATCTACATCATCAATATTATTTTTTATATCTTTGTAAGATTTTAGGATAATTAATGATAGATTTATGAAATTTTTAGTATAGGTTGTATGAACGAGTGTATCTTAGCTTATTTTCAAATATACATAGGTCTAACTTCTATCAAACCAACTTAGCCTTTCACAAACACATAAGAATATTATTCTAACATCATCTGTACCATGTTTTCTATTTTTAAAATATAGTAAAATAATTTATTATCAAAATTGATGATTTTTTTTAATAGGTTCAACGAACGAATATATTTTAATTTATTTTTTAGTGTAATATTGTGTATCTCAAACTGTTACTAATCCACTAGGATATCAATCAGTCAGGATTAGTATTTTTTATTTATAGAGAATTTTAGGATAATTAATTATCACTTTATGAAATATTTAGGATAAGTAAGTTCTATGAATGAATATATTTTAATTTATTTTCTAGTATAATTGGATCAACTTCCATCAAGCCAATTCAACTTTTACAAAACATTAAGACATTATTCTACCATCACTAATATCAATTTTATATATTTTTAAAAATATTTTAGGATAACTAATTATGAAAAATATATTTTTTTAAATAGAAGAGAAGAAGGAGGTAGATGAGGAAAAAGAAAAGGAAAGCTGAGTTAGGGGTTTAGAAATTTTATCCAGAATATAGATTAGATGATACAAGCAGTTGAATTAATCAAGCAAAAATCCTAATAAAAATAAGTTGAAAAAGACCGTAGAATAGGATAAATGTCTCGGATCCTAAAACTATTATTATCTTACAATAAAAAGAGGAATAATTAAAAATATTTTTATAAATATAAATAATAAGAAAATGAATAAGTAATATTAACTTCAATGGATGCTAAAATAGAAGTCGTTGAATCTCGTATTTTGATGATGAAACCAATTGATATGTGCTTATGATTTAATCTGCGTTTTGAGTGACGCGGGATGCTTCGATCAGGATGAGACAATAAAAGTAGGAAAAATCATGTTGGGTCGGAGGAACATATCAGAAGATTGGACGTCGGGCCGGTGGATAGATCGACGTATCAACATAAGGCTTCGAGCCATGGATTCGAGCATCGGGTCAAGAAGAGCAGGTATTGTGCCAAGGATATTGGAGTTGCAGAGTTAACTGGTCGATTGGGCAATAGGCCGCAAGAGAGGACGATGCGTCGAAGAGTTGGACGAAGCGTCGAGGGACCAATGACATGTCGAACAACTTAATTAATTGCTTAGGATTAATTGTCTAGAACGAAGTGTATTTTACATGTGTAGGATTAACTACGATAGCAAGACATGAAGCAAAATGAAATCCCTAAGTCAAGATCGAGATCATGTTGGGAGTTCGAGAGTTCATCGGAAGTCCGGACGTTCGTCGGAAGTTCTATGGGAACTAGCCGAGAAGTCGCGGAGCTTGCCAGAGAAGCTCATCGGAACTCGCCAAGAAGATCGTTGTGAAGTCCAGGAGCTTGCTGGGAGTCCACCGGAACATTGTCGAGAGTTTGTCGGAAGAATTGATATAGGGATTTGTTTAGCTTAGAATATGTCTTAGGAATCATAGTTAGCACGTAATTGGGATTGGATTTGGGCCAACCCAATTAGGGGCCAACTAGGCCCATGTAAGAATTGTGTTCGGCCCAATAAGAGGCCCAAACAGTGCCTCAAGAAGACTCACCGTCATGACATAGTCTTCAAGACTATGTCAGGCGGTGGTACCGTCAGTCTGAGCGGTGGTACCGCCCAGCACTGGCCCCAAGGCGGTGGTACCACTAGACCTCGGCGGTGGTACCACTAGACCTCGGCGGTGGTACCGCCTAGGACTGTGTCAATCAAACTAACACTGGGCGGTGGTTCCGCCCGTGCCCGGGGAACCTGGGATGGGAGAGTTTTAGTCTCCAAGTTTGAATCAACTTGAAGCCTATAAATACCCCTCCCATCCCTGGTTAAAGACAACAAGCACAGAGAATTTAAAAGTGAAGAATTGCTACTGCAATCTCGTGAGAAATCCCTCCTCTAGCTTAAACATAGATTTCTGTTTAGAGAGGAGTGAGTGAGTGCTTGTAAGGGTTATCTCCTAAACCCGGTAAAAGGAGAAGAGAGGTGTAAAAGGTGATTGACCTTCGCTTACTGAAGGAAAGCCTCTAGTGAACGTTGATGACCTTGTTGGAGGAGGAAGCCGAAAGTGGATGTAGGTCATGTTTGACTGAACCACTCTAAAACTCTGGTTTGCATTTACTTATTGCTATTACCTTACTAGAAACCCCTTCAATATCTTACAGCCTTCAATACTTTTCTGTACGCTTTCAATCTAAGCATATTTTCAGAATCGATTTTCAATGTATGAAGAAATTTCTTAAATCGAGTTATTTTACCACTGCACTAATTCACCCCCCCTCTTAGTACCAACCCTGATCCTAACAGTTGGTATCAGAGCCTCATTTTCTATTTTGGTTTAACGCCCAAATAGAAATGGCTCTTTTCGGCTTTCAAGAGGGTCACTCTCTCATTCGTCCTTCCTTTTTCAATGAGATGGACTACACTTATTGGAAAACTCGAATGAGAGTTTTCTTGCTTTCACTGAATCTCGATTTATGGCACATTGTCGAATCCGATTTTAAAAGGTCTTCTCTTCCAATGAAAGATTGGAATGATTTGGAGAAGAAGACTTTTTCTTTGAATGCTAGAACTATGAATGCTCTATTTTGTGCCTTAGATAAAACGAAATTTAATCGGGTTTCTTTGTGCGAAATGGCTTTCAAAATTTGGCATACTCTCGAAATCACACATGAAGGCACTAAAAATGTTAAAGATTCAAAAATTAATTTTTTAATGTATGATTTTGAGCTTTTTCATATGAAACCAAGCGAAACCATTGTTGACATGTACACCCATTTTATGGATGTTGTCAATGGTTTAAAAGTACTTGGTAGAAGTTTTTCGGATTTTGAACTTGTGAATAAGATTTTGCATTCTCTTTCCAAGAAGTGAGATTCAAAAGTAATGGCTTTACAAGAAACAAAAGATTTAAATATTTTTCCACTTAAAGAACTTATTGGTACATTCATGACATATGAAATGGTACACAATGCACTTGATGAACATTATGAACAAAACTACCTTCCAAAGAACAGGAAGAATTTGGGATATAGAACGTTTGAAGACCACTCGAGCATAAGCTCAAGTGATGATGAACTTAAACTACAAATGAAACAAAAATTAAAAAGCAAAAAGAACGGAACTACTTGCTTTGAGCACAAGAAGAAGAACAAAAATTGAGATAAATCGAGCTCCTCCGAAGATGAGGAGAAAATCAAGAAAGACGAGGTGGCAAACTACGCCTTAACCGCTTTCAATATTGAGGTAATCGAAATCCCCCTAATTTACTTTGAAATTACATAATACTTTTCATGATGCATTTTTTTTGTAATATAGTTTTGAATTAATTTTCTTAAAAATTAAATATTTTAAAAAAATAAAAATGTAAAAAATTATGATCATGCTAGTAATTTCGAAAATGATAATAAAAAAATATATTTTATGATAAACAAATAAAATAATTTTGATTGAAAATATGAAATCATGCTATATGTGGTTAAGAAGTAATAATGTGTATCATGTTGATTTCCATTGTTATTTTTTTATTTTGATTAAATAAAATCATGTTTGATTTGAAGAAATACATAATGATGCAATATTAAATATTTTGATACCATGATTGACAATTTTATGCATGAGATTTTAAGTTATACATGATGATTTTTGTGATTTATTGATCTTGATGGTTTTATGACCAAATTTATTTTTAGATCCTAAACGTTGATGCATGTTTTTATTTAACATAAATGAAAAAGCATGCTAACATGAAATCGATCACTTAAAATGAAATACATAAAAAAGAAAAAATATATTATCAATGAAATCATGAATCTACTTATGCTATGAATTTTGTGAACCATAAAAATGATTTTGATGATTTGAATTTGAAATGAGTTTTATCAAAATCATGATCTTGATTTCTTGGAATAACATGAGATTTCCTTTGATGATCATTTCGATTATTTAAAAGGAGATTTGTAGAAATGATTCATGAAATTTTAGATTCATGACTTATCCTTGTTTGTTTATGAGATGGTTGAAATCCTTGTACCTTTGAATTCTTCCCTTCTCCTTTAGATTTTTGAATTTATGTATGTTATATGTTGAAGATTTGAAATCAAGTTTTGATATCATGCATATCCAAGAAATGTTGATTTAACAAAATGAATGAATTGAAAATAAATGATGATTTTTTTCTTAAATATAACTTGTGATATTTTTTATGAATCATCATCTTGATTTCTCGATATTTGCTACATGAAATTTTATTATGAATCAAGATTTTTTTTTAATCGATCTTCGAAAATTTTCTTTTGATTATTTATGAGGAGGTTTTGCAAAAAGAAATCATGCCTTTTAATATTCACATGTTCTAATCTTTCATGATATAATTTTTATGTAATTCCTTGTATTCATGAAATATTTATCTCATCACCAAATAATTCTTCTTAATATTCCTTATAATATGAATGCATAAAATATTCATGAATTTATTTTGATGTATGTGATGCATATGATATGTATCATGAATGCTTTAAATGATGAATGTTTGATATCATGATCAACATGTTGATAAATGCTTAAAAATTTTAATGTTTTAGTATCATGTATGATATTCTCATAACAATAGTGTATGATATGATGTGTATCGTGCATGAAAAATAAAATATAATATTTTAAAATTATGCATGTTTTAATTTGAAAATATAATGATGCACAAATAAGAGTAATACTTACCCTTGTCATGATTTGAAGATTATAGTAAAGGGAAATGAATTACACTATTGTATTGTTATTCTCTTCAATTTGCTAGCTAGCAAGCTAGCAAATTTTGCTAGCTTGCTAGCTAGCTTGCAAATCTCAATAGAAGCAATGTGTACTAAGTTACACATTTTGAGAAGAAATTGCTATCTTGAAACATCACTAAGAGTTGCTAGCTTGAAATCTCAAGAAGAAGCAAAACATGCTAACATGCACATCTAGCAAACTTGCATATTTCAAGAAGTAAGAGTTGCTTTCTTGAACATTTCTAAATGTTGAATCTCGTATTTTGATGATGAAACCACTTGATATGTGTTTATGATTTAATCTGCGTTTTAAGTGACGCAGGATGCTTCGATCAGGATGAGACAATTAAATTAAGAGGAATTGACGTTGCACCGGAGGAGATCACGTCAGGATATTGGACGGCAGAACGCTTCAGACATCGGGCATCGGGCCAAGGAGAGCGGAATTGCGCCAAGGATATCGGGGTTGCGGAGGTCAACCGCCGATTGGGCAACAAGCTGCAAGAGAGGACGATGCGGTGAAGAATCGGACGAAGCGCCAACCAATGACATGCCGGTTAACAGAATATCAATTCGCGTTGTAATAATTGTCTAGATCGGAGTAGAGTTTCGGCTTGTGTGTGCAGGATTAACTACGATAACGATGAAGACATAAAGCGAAACAAAGTGTCAGAGTCAAGCGCGAAGGATTCGTTGCGAGTTCGAGAGTTCGATGGAAGTGCAAAGGTTCTTTGGGAATGTTGCCGGAACTAGCCGAGAATGAGTAGGGAGCTTGCCGAAGGGTTTTTCGAAAGCTCGTCGGAGAGTTCGTTGGAAGTTCGCGGAGCTCACCGAGAAAGATCAGAGCTTGCTGAAGAAGCTAATTGGAAATCACAAAGATCAAATCGTGAAGTCTAGGAGCTTGCCGGGACTCCGTAGAATGGTTTCCAAGAGTTTATCGGAAGACCGCCGAAAGTTCGCCGGAAGCTCGCCGAAAGAAGTCTTGAATTGCGGACTTTGTAATAGCTTAGGAAATGTCTTTAAATTCGTAGTTAGCATGTTAATTAGAGTTAGGATTAGGTGTTAATCCTATAACCCAAGTAGGGGCCAATTAGGCCCGAGTTCAGACTAGTTTGGGCTAAGTTTGGAGCCTAACCAGTGAGTTGAAATAGTGTAGGCGGTGGCACCGCCTAGAACCCAAGAACCAAGCGGTGGCACCGCCGGACTGGGCGGTGGCACCGCCGGTACACTGTCAGTGTCCGACACTGATAGGCGGTGGCACCGCCAACCTCGGAAACCCAAGAGAATTCAAAATTTGGAGCCCAAATTTGAATCCTCTTCGGGCCTATAAATACCCCTCAATTCTCAGTTGAGATTACAACATTTGAGAAGCAAGAGATTAAGATAAAAGTCTTAGCAAAGCCTTTAGCAAGTTTTTGTTTTCAATAGCTTGAGTGTTCACCTCCCTCTCTCTTTGAAAATTGGTAAGAGTGTGAACCACTTATAAAAGGTTGTAAGAGGGGTATTTGTCCTTCCCCTTCAAAGTGATTTGCTAGTGGAAGTTGGGAGCCTTTTCGAAGAAGGCTTCGCAAGTGGATGTAGGTCATTTTGACCGAACCACTTTAAATTGGTGTGTTCTCTGGTTTGCATTTACTTATTGCTCTTTACCTTACTGCAAACCTTCATACGTGCTTTACTTCCTCATTACTTTTGCTGCACACCTTTACGAACATGCTTTCAAGATAAGCACTTCCGAGTTCGATTTTTTATCGTACGAAAGATTTTTCCAAAACCAAAGTTTTAATCTATTGCACTAATTCACCCCCCACTCTTAGTGCCGCTCCGATCCTAACAATTGGTATCAGAGCCACAATTTTCTACTTTGGTTTAACACCCAAATAGAAATGGCTCTTTACGGCTTTCAAGAGGGTCACTCTCTCATTCGTCCTCCCTTTTTCAATGGGACGGACTACACTTATTGGAAAACTCGAATGAGAGTTTTCTTACTTTCTTTGGATTTGAATTTATGGCACATAGTCGAAAATGTATTTGAAATGTCTTCTCTTCCAATGAACCATTGGAATGATTTGGAGAAGAAGATGTTTTCTTTAAACGCAAAGGCTATGAATGCCTTATTTTGTGCTTTGGACAAAAATGAGTTCAATCGGATTTCTACATACGAAACAGCTTTTGATATTTGGTGAACACTTGAAATCATGCACGAGGGAACTAGTAGAGTCAAAGACTCGAAAGTTAACATTTTATTGCATGATTTTGAGCTTTTTCGAATGCAACCAAACGAGACTATAGGCGACATGTACACCCGTTTCACGGATGTCGTCAATAATCTAAGAGTTCTTGGTAAATCTTTTTCGAATTTTGATCTCGTAAGCAAGATCTTAAGATCCCTTCCAAAAAGGTGGGATCCTAAAATAACCGTAATACAAGAAACAAAAGATTTAAATATTTTTCCACTTGAAGAACTAATTGGTTCGTTGATGACATATGAAATGGTGCACAATACACATGATGAACAGGATGAACAAAATCACCTTCCAAAGAACAGGAAGGATTTGGAACTCTGGACAAATGAATACCACTTGAGCGATGACTCAAGTAATGAGGACAATGATGAACTTGAACTTCGAACACTAAATTTTAATAAGTTTATTAAATAAAAATCTAAAATAAACAATGAACTTGAACGGAGAAAGAGGCCAACGAAGAGGAAGGCAACCAAGGATGAATCAAAAACTTCCAAAAGTGAAACGACGAATTGGGCTTTGACGAGCTTCGACTATGACTCAACTCTCTTGAATTATTTTGAAATTACATAATACTTTTCATGAGTTATTTTTAATTTAGTTTAGGATTAATTACATGAAAATAAAAAAATTAGAAATCATGCTTATCATTCTAATGATTTTAAAAATAATCATGAAAATTGTATGTTTATGATAAACAAAATGATTTTGATTAAAAATACCTTATGAAATATGATATCATGCCTAATAAATTTATTTTTTGAAGCTATGCATGATGATGATAAGTTTTGGGTAATTTATAGTATATTGATTATTGATGATTTCCATAATGATCTTTTAAGATTTATGGATTATCGATTTATACCATAATGAAAGTTGCTTTCGAAAATGATGCACGGCTTTTGTATGCAAACTAAGCATGAAAAGATAGATTCACCTAAAAAGAAAAATGTATGACTACAACAAATAACAAATGATTTTGGTTGAAAATACTTTATACTTAATGAAACCATCATTGATGAATATGCTTTATGTTTAGTAGTTTCTTTGGCTTATATGCTCTATTATGATAAATATTTTGAAAATAAACGAAATCATGTTTGATTTGAAGTAATGCATAATGATCATGCTTAATGAAACATTTTTTGATTTGACATAAAAATGGCTTTAAAAAATGATGTATGTTTTGATTTGACATAAATGAAATAGGCATGCTTATATGAAATAGTGAAGTGTCATGCTTGACAATTGTATACTTAATGATGCATGAGTTGTAATAAAAATATTAATATTTTAATACTATGATTTGACGATTTTATGCATGACATTATAAAGTTATATATAATGATGCATAATGATGAAATTGTGTAATAAAAATATTAAACATTTTGAAACCATGTTTTAGTGTCATGCATATTGATCATGCTTAATAAATCTCGAAATTATGCATGATGAATCTTACGATTTATAGATTATTGATTTTTACCATAATGAAAGTACCTTATTGATCTTTGTTGTAATAAATCTTACTCTTTCGGTTTTAAACATGATACATGTTTTTATTTAACATAAATGAAACAAAATCATATATTTTGAAACAATCGAAAAGAGGGAAACATTCTTGAAAATTATTTTGCTCAATCTTATTGATTTTGATGAATCCATTTGTATCATCTTTGTGAATCTCTTGGATTTTGATAATGATTTTGATGATTTAAATTTGAATAAATTTTTATCGAAATCACGATCTTGATCTCTTGAAATTTATAACATGAAATCCTTTATGAACCAAGATTGTTTTCTATTTAAAAGGAGATTTATCGAAATGTTTCATAGTCTTTTAGTATTCATGATCTTGATAATTATGTTTTGAAACTTCATGTAAATCAAGAATGTTCATCATGATTCTCTCTTTGAATATTTAAAGACGAGAATTTTCTAGATGAATCATGATTTTGATGATTGAATATTTGATGTGCATGAATTGAGATCTTGCTCTCGTACAATTCTTTTTGTTATTCACCAAAAGGAAGACTAATTCTAATAAACCATGATATGCTATATGAATTTTATTATATTCATGAAGTAATATCTCATCACTAATTTTTGTTTATATTCCTTCATGTGATGATATGAATGTATGAAACACTTATGATATGATTTTTTATACAATTCCATGTATTCATGAAATATTTATCTCATCACCCAATTAATTCCTTTTGATACTCCTAATGTGATGAAATGAAATTATGCATGAAATACAAATGGGGAGAAGTTTTGATCATGCATGGTAGGATATAATTTGACAAATTGATACCATCATGATATGAAATATTTATGATTTGCAATGATGTATGCAATACTTGTGCCTTCTAATTATGATGTGATGTATTACATATGATGTAAATCATGATTTAAAATATTATGAGTTGTTGCTAAAATGATGTATTATAAATATTGATTTAATGTTTTGTATCATGAATACTCTAAATGATGAATGTTTGGTATCATGATCAAAATGTTGACAAATAGTTAAAAATTTTAGTATCATGTATGATATCCTCATAATGTTGATCGATTTATTCAATATCGTGCATGAATGAATATAAGGTTTTTGAAAATATGCATATTCTAATTTGAAAATATAATGATGCATAAATAAGATTGATACTTACCGTTGTCATAATTGATGTAAAGGGTCTTCCCTTCTTTTTGACAATGACAAAGGGGGAGATAGCTAGATTGCACAAGTCAAGAAGATGCAAAAACTTGATTGCTAGCTTGCTTATCTTAAGTAGCAAAGATTG
The DNA here is from genome assembly GCF_000313855.2 of Musa acuminata subsp. malaccensis. Classification (NCBI taxonomy): domain Eukaryota; kingdom Viridiplantae; phylum Streptophyta; class Magnoliopsida; order Zingiberales; family Musaceae; genus Musa; species Musa acuminata. The sequence goes on from NC_025210.1 coordinate 24,677,522, forward strand.
CTAACTTGCTTATTTTAAGAAGAAAAAGTTGTCTTCTTGAACATCACTATCTTGCCTATCTCAAGAAGCAAGACTTGCAACCTGCACATTACAATAGGAAGCAAGAATCGATAGCTTACACACTTCAACAAGAAAGCAATCTTGTATTTGCTTTCGAAATTTTTGCTAGCTTGTGTGTTGTAAAACTTGCTTACTTTTTCAAACACTTTGCTAGCTTGCACTTTGTAAAGGAAGCGAAAATAGCACTTCTCAAAAGAGAAGAAAGAACTTACTATCTTGAACATCACAAAAATTTGCTACCTTGCATGATGTAAAATTTGCTAAGATCACTATCTCAAAAGAGTTGCTATCTCAAAAAAAAAACAAATGTGCTATCTTGCCTATCTCAAAATACAAAACATGCTAACTTGTTACGGAAGCAAAATTGCTAGCTCAAACATTGCAAAGGAAGCAAAAATTTGCTAGCTTGAAACTTACATATCATGAAAATTACTAGCTTGTAGTCTAAAGAGAAGCAATTAGTTGTTATCTCAAGAAAAGCAAACATGCTAAACTTACACATCTTTAATTACTAGATTGCATGATGATAAAATTTGATACTATGTTTTTCATGCAATGTATGGAACTTTTTATCTCTAAACACATAAGAGTAGGAACTTCTCCTTTTTATTTATGACAAAGGGGGAGAAGTATGATGACATGACATGTTATGCATAAGTTTATGATGATATGTTGTTTGGATTCTTGAATCCAAGAGTTTCTATCAATAAGCCATATTGATAGGGGGATTTTGTTTAAACTCCGGGAGTTAAGGTTAACTCCGTCATCAAGTGGTTGTCATCATCAAAAAGGGGGAGATTGTTGAATCTCGTATTTTGATGATGAAACCACTTGATATGTGTTTATGATTTAATATGCGTTTTGAGTGACGCAGGATGCTTCGATCAGGATGAGACAATTAAAGCAAGAGGAATTGACGTTGCGCCGGAGGAGATCACGTCAGGATATTGGACGGCAGAATGCTTCAAACATCGGGTATCGGGCCAAGGAGAGCGGAATTGCACCAAGGATATCGGGGTTGCGGAGGTCAACTGCCGATTGGGCAACAAGCCGCAAGAGAGGACGATGTGGTGAAGAATCGGACGAAGTGCTAACTAATGATGTGCCGGGCAACAGAATATCAATTCGCATTGTAATAATTGTCTAGATCGGAGTAGAGTTTTGGCTTGTGTGTGCAGGATTAACTACGATAACGACGAAGACATAAAGCGAAACAAAGTGTCAGAGTCAAGCGCAAAGGATTCCTTGTGAGTTCGAGAGTTCGACGGAAGTCCGAAGGTTCGTCGGGAATGTTGCCGGAACTAGCCGAGAATGAGTAGGGAGCTTGCCGAAGGGTTTTTCGGAAGCTCGTCGGAGAGTTCGTTGGAAGTTTGCGGAGCTCACCGAGAAAGATCGGAGCTTGCTGAAGAAGCTCATTGGAAATCGCCAAGATCAAATCGTGAAGTCTAGGAGCTTGCCGGGAGTCCGCAGAATGGTTTCCGAGAGTTTATCGGAAGACCGCCGAAAGTTCGCCGGAAGCTCGCCGGAAGAAGTCTTGACTTGCAGACTTTGTAATAGCTTAGGAAATGTCTTTAAATTCGTAGTTAGCATGTTAATTAGGGTTAGGATTAGGTGTTAATCCTATAACCCAAGTAGGGGCCAATTAGGCTCGAGTTCGGACTGGTTTGGGCCAAGTTTGGAGCCCAACCAGTGAGCTGAAATAATGTAGGCGGTGGCACCGCCTAGAACCCAAGAATCAAGCGGTGGCACTACTGGACTGAGCGGTGGCACCGCCTAGCACCCGAGAGGTCCGGCGGTGGCACCGCTAGTACACTGTCAGTGTCCGACACTGACAGGTGGTGGCACCGCCACCGACAGGCGGTGGCACCGCCAACCTCGGAAACCCAAGAGAATTCAAAATTTGGAGCCCAAATTTGAATCCTCTTGGGACCTATAAATACCCCTCAATTCTCAGTTGAGATTACAACATTTGAGAAGCAAGAGATTGAGATAAAAGTCTTAGCAAAGCCTTTAGCAAGTTTTTGTTTTCAATAGCTTGAGTGTTCACCTCCCTCTTTCTCTTTGAAAATTTGAAAGAGTGTGAACCACTTATAAAAGGTTGTAAGAGGGGTATTTGTCCTTCCCCTTCAAAATGATTTGCTAGTGGAAGTTGGGAGCCTCTTCGAAGAAGGCTTCACAAGTGGATGTAGGTCATTTTGACCGAACCACTTTAAATTGGTGTGTTCTCTAATTTGCATTTACTTATTGCTCTTTACCTTACTGCAAACCTTCATACGTGCTTTACTTCCTTATTACTTTTGCCGCACACTTTTACGAACATGCTTTCAAGATAAGCACTTCCGAGTTCGATTTTTTATCGTACGAAAGATTTTTCCAAAACTGAAGTTTTAATCCGCTGCACTAATTCACCCCCCCTCTTAGTGCTGCTCCGATCCTAACACTAAATTGCTAGCTTGCATGTTCTAAAATGTTGTAACACTGCTAGCTTGCATGATGTAGAACTTGCTATCTTGAACATTACTAAGAAGTGTTATCTTACCTATCTCAAGAAGCAAAAATGCTAAACTTACACATCTAGCAAAATTTACAAACTTGCAAAAAACTCTAAATTTTTGCTAGCTTCAAATTGCATGATGATAAAACTTGATATTATATTTTTCATGCAATGAATTGACTTTTATATTTAAACACATGAGAGTTGGAACTTCTCCTTTTTGTTGATGACAAAGGGGGAGAAGTATGTTGATGTCATGTCATGATTTGATCATGACATGTTGCTTGGATTTTTGAATCCAAGAGTTTCTATCAATACGACATATTGATAGGGGGAGTTTGTTTAAACTCCGAGAGTTAAGGTTAACTTTGTCATCAATTGGTTGTCATCATAAAAAAAGGGAGATTGTTGACTCATGTATTTTGATGATGAAACCAATTGATATGTGTTTATGATTTAATCTATGTTTGGAGTGATGCAGGATGCTTCAATCAGGATGAGACAATTAAAGCAGGAAAAATAATGTTGGGCCGGAGGAACATGTCAGAAGATTGGACGTCGGGCCGGTGGATCGGTCAACGTATCGATAGAAGGCTTCGGGTCATGGATTCGGGCATTGGGCCGAGAAGAGCAGGTATTGCGCCAAGGATATCGGAGTTGCAGAGTCAATTGACCGATTGGGCAATAGGCCGCAAGAGAGGACGATGCGCCGAAGAATCAGACGAAGCGTCGAGGGACCAATGACATGCCAAACAACTTGATTAATTACTTATGATTAATTGTCTAGATCGAAGTGTGTTTTACATGTGTAGGATTAACTACGATAGCAAGAAATGAAGCAAAATGAAGTCCTAGAGTTAAAATTGAGATCACATTGGGAGTTCGAGAGTTCGTCGGAAGTCCGAACGTTCGTCGGAAATTCTACAGGAACCAACCGAGAAGTCACGGAGCTTGCTAGAGAAGCTCGTCGGAACTCGCCAAGAAGATCATCGTGAAGTCAAGGAGCTTGCTGGGAGTCCGCCAGAACATTGTTGAGAGTTCGTCGGAGGTTCGCTGGAAGCTCGCCAGAAGAATTGACATAGGGATTTGTTTAGCTTAGAATATGTCTTAGGAATCATAATTAGTACGTAATTGGGATTAGATTTGGGCCAACCCAATTAGGGGCCAGCTAGGCCCATGTAAGAACTGTGTTGGGCCCAATAAGAGGCCCAAACAGTACCTCAAGAAGACTCACCGTCGTGGTACAATCTTCGAGATTGTATCAGGCGGTACTACCCAACGTAGGCAGTGGTACTGCCCGTGCTCGGGGAACCCGAGATGGGAGAGTTTTAGGCTCCAAGTTTGAATCAACTTGAAGCCTATAAATACCCTTCTCATCTCTAATTAAAGACAACAAGCATAGAGAGTTTAAAAGTGAAGAATTGCTACTGCAATCTCTTGAGAAATCTCTCCTCTAGCTTAAACTTTAAACGTAGATTTCTGTTTAGAGAGGAGTGAGTGAGTACTTGTAAGGGTTATCTCCTAAACCCGGTAAAAAGAGAAGAGGAGTGTAAAAGGTGATTGACCTTCACCTATTGAAGGAAGGCCTCTAGTGAACGTCGATGACCTCGTTAGAGGAGGAAGCCGAAAGCGGATGTAAGTCACGTTTGACCCAACCACTCTAAAACTCTGGTTTACATTTACTTATTACTATTATCTTACTACAAACCCCTTCAATAGTTTACTGCCTTCAATACTTTTCCGTACGCTTTCAATCTAAGCATATTTTTGGAATCGATTTTCAACGTACGAAGAAATTTCTTAAACCGAGTTATTTTACCACTGCACTAATTCACCCTCCCTCTTAGCCGACCCTGATCCTAACAGAAGCCACAATAAATACAATAATTATCTTTAGAATATGAACATATTATCATAAATTATAGTATTTTACTATAATAAAACACACAAAACTAGGCTAGTATATAGACTTGTCGACTATATTATCCAAAATGTGTATAAGCTAGAATTCCAACATATCCAAAGAAAAGATGATAAAATATCTGAGTTCCTAAGTAAAGAATTAATAAACCAATAAGAAACCATATTTGCTACCCATAATCAGTCCAAAGGTTTGTTCAACAAAATTTAAAATACTATATATTCGTATGCAAAAGAAACATTTCTATTTGGTGTGAAGTAGAAACAGAAGAAAACAGAGAGGCATGATCAGTGAACTGAGAAATCAATAGAATTTGGAATCCAGATAGAAAAATCAAATAGAATATTTTTTATTTTAAATTAAAAAACGATAAATGAAAACTTATACTATGATAAGAAAAAGAATGAAAGAGAGTATTTTTTATATATGTGATATTTGTAAAAGTAAATTACATAAACAGTCAAAGAAACCATAGAAATAAAAGAAATACATGTAGGACTAAAATATTTACGTCTAAATCAAAATTTTGAAAACAAAGAATATCTTATGTGGGATAAACATAATAGTAAATTATTTTTATGACAAAGAAAAATAATAAACTATGTTATAACTCTATTTTTTAAGAAGACAAAAATGACCTCCCAAGGGTTCAAATCATTCAAAATTAGCTTTCTTTCACTAAAGGAAAAGTAATAATAAATAAAAATTTTAATTATCCATATTTTAGTCAGTATAGATCAATTATAATGTGTTTGCATAAATTAGCCATAAGAATGAGCACATATGGTAACAAACTTACAAAAGAAGAACATTGCATAAATATAGATCTTAGCCAAAGTTACCCTACAGAGGATGTCTAAGAGAAAATGATCAATGTGACCTTAAAGTTTGTAAAAGAATTTAGAGTAAAAAAGACTACCATTTATATATGAGAGATAGCAAGAAAAGGGGCATGAAAGAAATTTTATAGTATCAATAAGAATTACATGAATTATCATTTTTAAAAGATAGAAACCCCTCTAGCAGTAACAATAATGTCATGGTCTCAAATAATAACCCAAATAATACCAAAGCCATTATGTCAATCCGGACTATAAAGACATGATCATAATAGATTATTTTGATATCAGAAATTTAAAAGTCAGGTATTCGTATTGATACAATGAGTTGGAGCATGCTTAAAGAAGAAAATCTATATCATATTATCTTAAAAGAGAATTAGTTGAAGAAATAAACTTTTCATATGGGTGTATATATATATATATATATATATTTATTTATTTATTTATTTATTTATTTATTGTAATGATGGAGAACACTGCAAGAAGCTGTTGGTCCCTACAAACAACTACTAGAATAATATGTTTTCAATTTAACTACTAAAAAAATAAAATAAGGTTAATAATATGTTAATAATCAAAATAAGTCTATTTTTTTGCAGCAAAAAATCTAAACAAAATTAATTTAATTTACCTTGCGACTAAGCCACACGGCTGAGGAAGAAGCTTCGCCGGATGCTGGTGAAGTCGTCGAGGGCCGGAGAGCGCGCGATAGCCGCCGGGTCACTGGTGGGTCACTCGGGGTGGAGAGCACGACGGCAGAGGGGGGCTCGGGGCGGAGGGCCCGACAGCGCGACTATGCCAGAGGCTTCATCGGTGACGCAGGTGGGCCACCGAAGTGCGGGGGGCAGAGGATGCTGACGGGACACCGGTGGACGCGCCGTAGGTGGGGCAGGGCCCGCCTCTTCCACAGGTGGGGCGGGGGCAGAGGCTTCGGCGTTGAGTAAGAAGGGAAGCCGATGAAGCAGAAAGGTCGGTCGGGGCAGCTCAAGACGCAGGTGGGGTATTGAACGCCGACGATCCATTCGTAAAAGGGAAGAAATCCTCCTGAATCCATGAGGAAGAAGGATTCCAGAGGTTTCAAGAGGCCTTCGCAGTCCGCTCGCGCTGAGGAATCCGACTCGCCGTGCTGTGTATCCATCAAAATTACGATTGAACACGTGTCCGACATGTGTTCGATCGAGTCGATGACGAATTCGTGTCCGACACATGTCGAACACGGCTATGCCACTGAAACTGCCATGTCCGAGCTTCCCACGAATGAATCGTCTTTTGAGCAAGGAAAGTCTTGTCAATTCTAACATCTCCTCGAGCAACCACGAAAGAATCGGTCTCCTTCAAAATTTGATCCAAGTTCATTACACCCTCCTGGTTCTCAACCTATGCGCACAAACAACAACAACAAAAAGGTAAAGATTGTTAAGGTTTTTGAAGAAAAAGTAAAAAATCATCTACAGCGAACAAAAATTCGCCACTGGACTAAAAATATCTGCATCATTAGTTTAAGCATCCCTAAATATGATCTCAGCTTTATGAGCAGAATCCGAAGACAAAAGAAGAATAAAAAAAGAAGAAACAAGAGAACAGATCGAAACAGAAAAAAGAGTCTTTAGCTAGAACGTGGAAAAGTACTTGTTGAAATGAAATTGGCTTGGATAAATTTATGCATAGAGCGATTTACTTTACTACTAAGGCTATTTCTGTATAAATATGAAACAAATCAAACACTTTTCTTTCAGGTAATTGAAATTTTATGTTGCTAACCAAGTAAAATGAAGAAATAGACCCATGAAGTTGTCGAGCATGACGGCACACAGGATTCCAGAGTTCTGCACAGCGATCCTAGGTTGTCGATGCTCTCCTGGTGGTACTCATGAAGTTGAACCTGGCGACGTTCGTGCCAGATCTCAGCAGCTTCTCCAGCATCGCCACCGATCTGGATGCCGGCCCCAGTGCGCACACTATCTTCGTCTTCGGCAACTCCTTCAAGATCCCGTCGATTCTATATTCGCCATCGATCGTACCAAACAAAATCAACCACAATCGCCACAACAAGAAGACATAATCAAGAACCAAAGCCGAGGAAGGACTAATCAAGTTCGATCATTCCACTGAACATACAAAGATCTAGAGATAGAGATCGCTTCAAAGCGAGATCAGAGAGAATCAAGATCAGAGATCAGAGTTCTAGTCTTAAGCTGATCAGTGCTCTTGAAGCAGATATCGAGGTCATCAAAGATGAAAAACGAAAGAAGAATGACGCTTAAATGTCTAAGCTAACTTTCGGTCCTCCGCCTTCCCTTCTCCACCTCCCGAGAACAACGAATTGAATCGCGCTGCGTCGGCGACTTGTGAAAGAAGACGCGCGGCCATAAAAGATATCCGGCTCTTTAAGAGAAACGGTGTCCCGGAAACGAGAAGACAGGATTCCTTCACCTTTTAGACGGCGATTTCAACAATACCTCTATCGGAAACGTTTGATTCGGTGGGACTCTCAGTTGGAGAGATTTCAACTAACAGCAGCCGTCCAATGAGCTCCGTCGTGAGATATACTTTTAGATTATTTTCATATATATATATATGCATATATATTTATATAAATATATATACATATATATATATATATACATACATATCTATACATACATATATATACATACATATATATATATATATATATATATACTTGGGATGGAGAGACAAGGGCCAGGACAGGAAACACGAAGTCTTCCTATGACAGTCAAAGAAACTGGTGCGCCATTCAGGTTCATGACGTAAGATGAAGGGATCCAGGCCACCTGATCTCGTGATGCGCCGTTGATGACATCTACGATCGTATTGTGACGATGGGTCGTCGAGCACCCGCGCGACCCGCGAAGTTGGTGCTTTGTTCGGAGACGCTGGCAATGGCGAGGATTTCTCCTATTTGCTCGCCCGCTCACTCGATCCTTCGTTGCAGGGAGAAAGAGAGAGACAAAAGAGGAAGCTTCTGGTGGAGGAAGGAACAGTGGCCACATCCTGAGCCGGGAGAAGAATCGGCGGGGTAATGAACGCGACCTCACGGAATGGGATTTTTTGAGGACATCTTTCTCGGCGAGGACGAGAGGAAGAAGAAGGAGAATGCGGCGGAGATGGAGGGCGGTCCCTCCGAACCCCGTCTCATCCCCAACCTCTCCTCCATCGCAGATTCCGTCGTCCGCCGTTGCTCCAGGTTAGGACCCCCTCCACCTTTTAACTTTCTCGGTCGATTCTTTCTGTTACTTTTGCCGTCGGTTCCGAATCGTTGGAACTGTTATTGAAGATCTGATAATACTTTCTTTTTCCCCTCTCATTTTCTTTGGGCAAATTCTCGAGCAATTGACGACGATGTGAACGGCATTAATTATTTGGTAGTGTAAGCGGCATTGCCATGTGAAAAGAAGTCTGTTTTCGACAATTGGCATTCACTGCCTGGATAGGTCGAGCAATTTATCATCTCCTGTAATTGTGATCATTACACAGTCTATAGGTTTATTGGAAATAAAGAAATCTTGTTTTAATGATTGCTAGTTGATCTGATGTCAACCCTCCGGATCGCAGGCCAAGCACAATTTTCAGACAAACCTTTTGTTGTTCAATCATGAAAGAGAATAGAAAAAGAGTGCAAAAAAGACAGCTTACAGCTTATGCACTTATGCAATTCCTAAGCACTAAGAATGCTAAACTGTGATCTTAACTTTAGATTCTTTTGGCATACAGAAACCTTTGCGAAAGATAAAATGAACCGAAGATTGTTTATAATTCTCTGTTTGATTCTTTTACAAGAGATTGCAGAACTGTGAACTCTTGTTCCTAAAATAATAGTACACAAACACAGTCATCCTAACATATACCTTTTCATTTACGAGTTCCAATGAAAGTCTAATGCAACTCATTGTTGGCCTTCTTTCGCTAATTTATGTAATGGTTTAGTCCCAACCTCCTTTTTGTTTTTAGCTATCTGACCATTTTATTATTTTTCCTAGAATCTTGTTCCTAAAATAATAGTACACAAACACAGTCATCCTAACATATACCTTTTCATTTATGAGTTCCAATCAAAGTCTAATGCAACTCATTGCTGGCCTTCTTTCGCTAATTTATGTAATGGTTTAGTCCCAACCTCCTTTTTGTTTTTAGCTATCTGACCATTTTATTATTTTTCCTAGAATCTTATTGGTGCTTCTTACTATTTTACTTCATACAAAAAGTTGCTCTGTTGAGGTTTATAGTAATAATTTGCTTTGTCAAGGTATTGAATTTTGTAGACCTATGGAATTCAGGGCATAATTTACAAACATATGTTTCAGGATTCTTCTCTTGTCGATGGAGCAATTGCAGCAGTCTTTTGAGGCTGAGATACCTGATCATTTTAAGCAACCAACATCTTATGCTAGGAACCTTGTGGAATACTGTTCTTACAAAGCTCTTTGTGTGGAAACTCAATGCCCAGATCATCTGGCTGATAAAGAGTTTTCCCTTTTAACTTTTGACATGATGCTTGCCTGGGAGGCACCCGATACAGAGACTGAATCCTTACTCAAAGTGAGACACTTAACCACTTTTACAGCAGGGTATTTGCAAGAACCTCTTGAATTTATCACATGGCTTTCTAATTCCATATTTTACTTCAATTTTTCATGTACAAGTCATGGTAAATATAAAACTATATACATATAAACACTCTCTTCTCTTTGCTTCTTTCTCTCTTCTTGTACTCCTTCCTTTATGTTGTGATTTGTATAACATAAATTCATGGTGGTTGAGATCTATAATTTCTTTTGTTATTGTAAAAGAAATTCATTCACTGTAATAGGCAAATGCTTGCTCTAACCATCCAGAATTTGATGATGACAATGAGGGATCATTATTTTATGCATGTGCAACAAGAATGGCTAGCCAGGTTTGCCATTCCTCTTAAGTTATCCTCTATTTTTTCCACTTACTCCATAAAAGTATCATATCATATCATGTTTGACAGAATGCCTATGGAATATATGTAAACTTAATCTTTGGTGTCTCTCCTGTGTCAGATTGATGGCAAGATGACTGTTGGACTGGAAGCTTTTGCCCGAATAGCTTCTGCTTGTGCTTCTGTAGCAGATCCAATAACCGTTCACAATCTATTTGATGCACTTACCAGCTCCTCAGGTGGTTGCCTCCATTTTCTTATATATGACAAGTACCTCAAAAGCCTTTACAAGTATGCAGTCTCTTCTTTTTTCAAATATTGAATCTGTTGATTCTCTTGTTTGTCAGAGGAACCATACTGGATTTCTTTTTCATGATTCAATATCTTGAATTGATTAAAATTACCTTTGATTCACCAAGTTCTGGGTGCTGTTTCATGATCTTAAGTTTACAATATCGGTTGCTGGCTATTGGTATGAATCTACAATCAGAATCTCACAGTATCTATTTGGAGCTCGATGTTATAAGTAGCTCATCACATTCTCTCATGTCATATGTAGACACACACAGAAACACACAAATGGAGTGAGAGAGAGAATCTTGACAATGAGCGAACAACTGAGCCCTGCAGACTTGGACTTGTACAATCCATTCCAAGATACTGCAACTGGGAAAAGTTCCTTGGAACACGTTGGCTTGTTACTTTCAGTCATGGCAGGCATACTTTACTGTAAAAAGAAAAGACCAGAAAAGGTGTAAGAGGGAAAATGCTTTACTGTGGATAGTTAGTTTTTATTCTGAAAATCTGCAAATATTTTGCATGCGGATGCTGAGTTGCATGCACATTCATGAAGTATACTGCAATCAGACAATAAAGGAAATATCCAATGAAACTGTCAGTTTGTTGGATAAGTCCAATGATGAAAGGAAATCAGCAAAGTAACCACAATAACGAACCCAGTGTTTTGACAATAACAAGATTTTTTATCACCATAGAGCTCCAATCGGAGGTGTGTTGCTAGATAATCAAAAAATTAATTCTTTCTTTCTATTTCTAACAAAATTATTTTTGCAATCCCCATGTTTCTTGTCAATCTCTATTCTATATTTTCTTATCTCATGTTTATCAATGAATTCATAGATTTCCTCTTGATATGTCCCACCATTTCAGTTGATTTTTCTTATTTTAATTGTCACTTGTATTATTGTTGAATTTTCATTAAAATAAGTGTTTCGTAGTCTATCTTTTCTGTTAACATTACATGTCACATCTCAATATCCTTATCTTCGCTGTCTAGCAATGTTTCTCTCTATATCATTAAAAGGAAAAAATGACAAATAAATTATAGAAAATTATATTTTTAGAAATTAGGATTTTGTGATTTCAGAAGAAGCATTTGGTTTTAAGTTTTTAACTATATACAATTAACTACATTTCTCTTTCTTAAAAGAAATTATGCTACTATCCATCTTTCCTCTGCAAAGTAGAGTGTGTATGCTTGTTTATAATGGCTTAACAGTCTCAGCTATAAATATAATTTTCTTTTTAATCCAAGAGGCATTTGACAAAGTACAACACTACAGATAAGCCTGTCTGTTTTATCATCTGTTTGTGACCATATCCTTATTCAATTCCCTTCTTGCTAAATAAGAGGCCCATTATTTAAAAAATTTGTACTTCCTTTACTATAACTTCTAAACGTATTGATCTTTTTTCTCCTCTAAGCCTGCATATTCATGTCTAATTTTTTGTATAACAAAACCGATGATTCTATTTTGAACTTCACGACTGTTACCTGTATATATGAACTCTGACCACTTGCCCTATCTGCATATACAATTTAATAATTGTGAAATAGGAGCAAGGCATCACAAATTGATAAAATCCTATGTGAAAAATTGTGAAATAGGAATGAGATATCACAAGTTTATAGCTTTATAATTATCAATATTTTAAATTTACTCATAATAAAAATTGAAGGAAATTTACATAGATTTATAGTTGTATAATTAATTTTGATGGAAAATAATTCTTTAATGGTAACAGTATTAAGTATTCTGGATATGATATTCGGTCGAAAGACAAGCTTGGTGAATCTGTTATTTATAGAGTTAAATCAAGATGATTTAATTGGAAAGGAGCATCAAGAATTTTGTGTGATTATTTAGGATAATAGAAAAAAATTTTAGATAGCAATTTTATATCCAGTTATGTTTTATTATTTTCACTGTTGGACATTTAAATAGCAAGTTGTATAAGGAGTTAATATTGTATAAATAAGAATTTTAGTATCAAATGCGTATGTAAAACTACTAAAGAAGAAAAATTAAGAAATTTTTACATTTGCAAACAACTAGATGTAGCTCTAGACAGGGATAAAATGAGGGAAAACTATTAAAAAAATCCATGTCCAAGGGAGATGTATCGATGCACCAACTAGACAAAATGAATTAATTATAGATAGTGGTGAGGAGAGGTAAAGGACCAAGAGACCTTTCCTTATCAACCCTAAAAAATGATTTGTTTGTTATTTGTTTGATTATTGATATTGCCCTGGACATAATTTATTAAGAAATATCTATGTAGGTCGCCCCATGTTGTTATAAGATTATTAATTTAGCTATTTTTAAAAAATAAATTCACTTTCTTCATAAGATTATAATAAAGATCAGTTCTTTATTATCTGTAATGCCACAGATATTATAGATGTTGATCATTTTCTAGACCAACCACCTCTTATATAAGTTTTTGGCTTATGCTAGTAAATATTTCTCGAAGTATGCTGAACCTTCACATTAATTATCATATGGCTGATGACTTCTCTAGAAGTTGTGTTTTTGGCTTGATCACATTACTTATGTGACTTCTGTTTATTGTAGGGTGTTCAAATCAATGAAGCATATATCAGGACAACACCGGAATTTAAATTTTAACCTTGCTGATGGAGAAATTATCCTAGAAGTTGATGCTAGATCTATTCTTCAACACAATGGGATATCTACAAGGCCTGGTTAAGCATCTTTTCCTGGTAGTCATTTTTTCTGCAGGATAACTGTTTATCAAAATAAGCTTCAGAAGGATGTTTTTAATGGCAGGAAGGCTGACACTTACCAGCCATGCTCTATATTTTGAAGCATCAGGCATTGGTTCATATGATAAAGCTGTCATATATAACTTGTCCAAGGACTTGAAGCAGGTGGTAAAGCGTGAGTTAACTGGACCATGGGGTGCTCGTCTCTTTGATAAGGCTGTTATGTACAAGTCTGATTCTGTGTAAGTGCAAGTGCCAAATTTTCTTGTTATGGTCTCTTAAATAATTGATAATAACTATAGTTGCCTTGGTAACTCAGAGAATTTAGTCTGCAATCTAAATCATTCTTTTGCAGAGCAGAGCCGATCTACTTAGAGTTCAGTGGCCACTCCCACAGGGACTACTGGTTTGCAATCATTCAGGAAGTCCTCAATGTTAATAAATTCATAAGGAAATACAATCTTAGAAGTTTCCAAAAAGCAGAAGCGCTTTCTAAGGCTGCTTTAGGCATCTTTAGACATCATGCTCTGAAAGAAGCTTTTCATGTCACACCATCGCACTTTAAGAGTATACTTGCTTTTAACTTAGCTGAAAAACTTCCAAAAGGAGACAAAATCTTGGAAGCTTTATATAATCACTTGGAGCTCATGCAGGTTGGATATCAGAACAATGCTGACGTTGTCACTGCATCTGAGGAAAAGCCATTAGCAGGTCCTTTACCAGATTCATTGTATACACTTATAAGAATAGGCTTTCTGTTACCGAAGGAAGATAATCCTGAAGGAAATGATATTTTGGTTCATAATATCCATGTTGGTCAGACATGTCCATTACAGATGGCTGTTAGGGAATCAGTTTGTTACTCTGGCAGAGTTGAAGCAGCACGTGCAACATTATATCAGGTCAAAGTGGAGGATATTGATACAAATTTAGCTGTGATTAAGGTATTCTGTAAGGATAGAGGCAATTTTCTGGCTTCTAAAATGTTCCATATGTATGTCTTAGAAGGAGTATTTCTGTACTCTGAATATCTAGGTCTTTTAAAGAATGCTGCGCACTTCCATAACCATATTTATTCCAGCTTAGACTTCTATATTCATTTAGCTTATCCTTGAAAATGAAATAGAACGAAGCCATTTGGAATCTTGTAGGTGATCTTAGAGGCAAAAGAAATCCTGTATGTGAATTATATTTAGACTACTAATTCTTGACATGGAAGTTCCTTTACTGCTTAGGTATTAGATTCTGCATGTGGATAAAAACAATTTATTTCTTATCATGAGATATTTCTCTTTTACAGTATGTTTGTAATTCTTTACCACCAAAATAGTGCTAGAAAGACAATTATTTCGTGAAACATCGATTTTTTCCTGAGCCAAAGCAAGGTTTCTGTATTCTTGTGGGAATTTAACTTAATGTTTAGCTCAACTATGATACACTGCAGCTTTTATGGTGCTTGTACTAGCACTCTGCTGCGGCCACCTCGTTATATCAGGCTTCTTTTATTCGCTCTCTTGGTGTCTCATGACCATTTAAATTCGACCAAGACACCCTTGGAATAATTGTCCTTTCCAACTCTCATTAAAGAAATAATTGAGACACTTTCATACAAGGTATGCAATTTCTTATCGTACCGGAGTTTCGACGTTCGCTCGGTACGGTATGATACTATATACCGAGCGGTATATCGTTTGGTATATATATATATATATATAACATTTTTATAAAAGGCAACATGCCTTTTCCTTCTCCCACACGGGGCGACGTCGCCTCGTTTATATATATATATATATATATATATTTATTTATTTATTTCCGTCCGATAATGGACGGTCCTTGTACCGATAAATTGATGGACCGGTACGTACCGTCCATACCGGACAGCATTATTCGAAATTTCATACCTTTTTCATATATGTTCATCAAGATGTGATAACGGAAGCAAAATATTAAAATGCTAAGTTAATCATGTGTGTTTTCGATTTTTTTTTCTCAGGAGCATATACTGCTCTGACTTTTTTGGAATTTTGTCATGCTTAGTGAATTTTTAGTACTTTTAAATCTGCCACATTTTTTCATATCAGAAGATCAAATTGCTTGTAGCAATCATGGTTCAAATTTATTGTAAAAAGTAACTTTTAGATAACTTTGGACGAATTTTCACTTCTATAAAACTAACAGGGTTTAGGCTACTAGTATCCTTCTTTCTGTAGATATCCTTCTTTCTGTTCGATTTTTGAATCCTGAGAATTGCTTTCCTAAGTATCTGATGTGGTTTTTACTATGGTTGGATAATTTTATGGTCTTGAATTTAAAAGGTTGGGACCAATTATAGAATACTAAACATACATGGTAACAAGTTAATATTTGCCAATGATCTTTTATTGCAGGATTTACTCTTTCCTTTGTCTCAATTGGGCAAACTACTCAGTCATTTAGCTTCATGGGAAGATCCTTTCAAGTCAAAAGTCTTTCTGTTTTTGATCCTGTATCTCCTTTACAGGTATTGCTTCATTTTTTCTGAAAACTTACTATGTCATCATATAGATACAAATGGAGCATATTTATTTTAATTTTCTATTTTGTCATTCTTCCATGTAGCAAATGTTATGAAGAATTAAATGATCTAGATTATTGTTGCTTGCCTTTTCTTGCAAATATTTTGGACAGATTTTCTTCCATGTAGTAAAGTGTTTTGCCAGAGAGTATGTGATATCTATATCTTTGTTCTGATAGTTTGGGATAAGAACAGGTGATCAATGATCCAAATCAGAAGCACAAAGGATTTCCTGAGTAAGGAGACAAATATCATGTTGTTCCTTTCATACCAGAACTAACATATTAGCTCTTCTGGCTTCTATTAGTATTTCTCAGAAATAGTAGTTCTTCTAAGTTACTAATCTTCAAAATTAATTACTTGATGGAATTTGAATTACAACAAGTCTTTACTCCGCTAATTCCAGAAATCTACCATGAACTCACTTTTATTTGGAAAATAATGCTGAGAGAATGAGCTGATTTTGACTAGGACTGTATAATAAAATCCATGCATTCGTCTCCATTAAAATTTTCACTAAGAACAGAAGAAATGGTTGAGAAAAATAGTTATCCTGCTTCTGTGAAATATGCTTGTGAAACTTATACCAGGAGAATGTGGATCATCTTGTTACCTTTGTACTTATAATTACACAGCTTCACTATCCATTTATCTTAAAATCTGAACTTTGGGCACATGTATTCTTTCTAGCTTGGTTTTATGTCTACCCTTGCTCTACTGGCAAGAGTAGCCTTGCTGTGTTGGTAAATCTCAGAGTTGCTCTGTTGGTTTTATTCAGTTTAATTACTGCACAAATATAACTATACAAATTCTTTCCTTTTTGCTTTACTTCCTTTCCTGAACCGATGCTTCTGACTGTGATCCTAGGGGTTGGGTTTGGTACATCTTGCCATGTGCTTTGGTATCTGCTGCTGTTTGCATGTTCTGGCATAAGCATCATGGCAGTGGAAAACCAATTAAAGCCTTCCAGGTTACACCTCCGCCGAATAGGAATCCTGTTGAGCTGCTCTTGATGTTACAAGATGGTGTTTCTCAACTTCAAACAAACGTCCAGGGAGGAACTATTGCTCTTCTTAAGCTAAGAGCTCTTCTTATAGCAGCATTTCCTCAGGTTTGTTTCCATAAATTGGATCAGACTAGAATTATTACTTTTACTATATGCTATTAAGATCATTTCATTGTTAAATTTTCTACTAACTGGACCTGCTGTGGATGTATTGTGTAAAATAGAGTACCCATTGCAGTGGTATGCAATTACTTCAGATCATGTCATTGTTAAATTTTCTTGTTGCTTCAGATCTTTCTTCTGTTGTTTCTTGATCAAACAATATTATCCATCTTAGACATGTATCTAAGATAGATCTAATCATGGTGGCTTGTCTATGGTACAAATATCTGCTTGTGTACCAAAATTTAGTACGTGGATAGTTTTAACCTTGTGTGGGTGCTCAACTTGTTTAAGTTAGCATCAAGTGTTAAAAGTCCCTTGAAAAAATTGCAAATTGCATTCTAAGCATCCTTTTCTATCATAGGCTGAATTCTACCAAAGGTTATAGTGGAATCCCTGGTAGAATCCTTTCGATAAGATAACACAACTCTCCGTTAGGCTAAAATTGGCATGATGAAAATCATACAAAAAAAAAAACCCAGAGTCATTAGTTGTAAAATGACTCAAAACAGTTCATAGTTAACCTAAAACAATTCACGTCATCAAATCATTGTTGAATAAACCCAATTGTTTTTCGATCTAACCTCTTCCACTCATCATTTATCATAGTTGTGGGTTTTGCACTATCGCCCTGTAAAGGTCCATACAAATCTTTGCAATACAAAATATCTTTCATTCTTAGTTTCCATATCATCCAATTGTTTCCATTTAAACTAATCATGTAAGAAACATTACTGGCCTCCATGTTCAAACAATATTATTCATCGTAGACATGTATCTAGGATAGATCTAATCATGGTGGCTTGTCTATGATACAAAAATCTGCCTATGTACCAAAATTTAGTACGCGGATAGTTTTAACCTTATGTGGGTGCTCAACTTGTTTAAGTTAGCATCAAGTGCTAAAAGTCCCTTGAAATCATTGCAAATTACATTCTAAGCATCCTTTTCTATCCGAGTCTGAATTATGCGGAAGGTTATAGTGGAGTCCCTGGTAGAATCCTTTCGATAAGATAACACAACTCTCCGTTAGGCTAAAATTAGCATGATGAAAATTGTACAAAAAAAAACTCAGAGTCATTGGTTGTAAAATGACTCAAAACAGTTCATAGTTAAGCTAAAACAATTCACATCATCCGCCAAGCGAAGATGTTTCTAGTATTATTGTGGCATGGGAGCAGGGTAGGTAAACAAATTATAGTTGGAGCTCCTCATCTTGAAGTGAAGATATTGCTTTTTCGGAGTCATATGACTGATAACTTTATGTCATGCTTCTTCCTTTTTTTTCTTTTTGTCTTAATGTGACTGAACCTTTGACTTTGAGATTTTTTGGATTTCAGACAACAAACAAAGTGGCTATTACCTTGGTCATCGTGGCAATAGCAGTCAGCCTGGTGCCTTTCAGACACCTGCTAGTTTTAGTGCTATTGGAGATATACACAAGACACATGCCGCTGAGGAAAGAGAGCAGTGAGAAGTTGGTAAGGAGGATCAAGGAGTGGTGGAGCCGCATTCCTGCCGCCCCTATTCAGATCGGTGCACACGAAGAGCACAATAATTCATGATGATATAGCATAAACCATTACAATTTTGGCGATCACATATGTAAATGCATTATTATTCCACAGGGGAGTTTTGTTTTGGTTGCTTCTGTTACCTGAATCTGGTCCCTTCTTGGTCTATGTGGCAAATCCTATCTTCAGCAAATGGAGAAGAGACTGCTGCCAGAGGCAGAGGCAGTGGCAGTGGCAGTGGCAATGCCAGTGTACATTGGTTTAACTTGTATCCTACAATGTAATCCTTTCCCTGAAATTTGATAAATGGATACGAGTGACTTGAAGAGAAAATTCATAATCCTTCATTCCGTCTACAGAACAGATGTACAGATGTGCTTCTGCCATAATAAACAC
Source organism: Musa acuminata subsp. malaccensis (assembly GCF_000313855.2). Taxonomy (NCBI): domain Eukaryota; kingdom Viridiplantae; phylum Streptophyta; class Magnoliopsida; order Zingiberales; family Musaceae; genus Musa; species Musa acuminata. Next base: position 24,696,432 of record NC_025210.1, read on the forward strand.
AGAGTTAAGCTGCACAAGACATCTCTCTTACAGTGTTTTAATCTTTTACTTGCGTATCTTGGTCTTGACAAAAGAACAACAGCTGCTTCACGTTAAAAGGATGTCGTAGTTCAACATAAAAGAACAACAGCTGCTGACTCGAGATATCTTAATACAAACAAACATTTGATCTTTGGCAGAACTCTTCATCTGCATCACAAAGTCTCTTCAGAGAAGTTTTCATCTCTTCACCAATCAGAATTGGACAAGTGCTTTGCATGTACTTCAGGATCACTTCACGGCAACGAGGTCATGGAAAGCAGCCGCCTACGTTACAAGCAATTGACAATTCCTCCATTTATTCACGTCACTAAACTCCCAGTCAAATGATACATATTGAATACAAACAGCAAAAGAAGCTTCCATTTATTGCGGTGATGGTGGAAAGCCTTAAAAGTCTGAATGATCCACCAACCTCAATCTATTTTGTATCAGGCACACCGAAACCTTCACCAAAGTCAAGATTGCATGCCCACAAAGCCCCCCCGCACCATCCGATACCATCCTTAAAAGCCAATGGAGCAAATCTGAAGCGGAGGCTGCAAGAGCATAGCTTGAAAGTCCCGAACATGGCGGAGCAGCACAGAGTCCACCCGGTGGACGTCGAGTCTCCACCGCCGTCGGCACCGGAGGCTCCCCCGAGCTTACTACAACCGGAGAAGGCCGGCGCCACCGCACCGGCCGCCCATTCGAGGCCTCCAGGAAAGAGAAGGAGCCGCTGCTGCACGTGTTTGTGCTGGTCTCTCCTCGCCATCGTCATCCTCATCGTCGTCATCGCCGTCGCCGCCGGCGTCCTCTACCTCGTCTTCCGCCCCAAGATCCCGAAGTACTCCGTGGACCGCCTCGCCGTCTCGAGCTTCACGGTCGACGACAACGCGACCGTCGCCGTCACGTTCAACGTGACGGTCACGGCGAGGAACCCCAACAGGAGAATCGGCATCTACTACCAGGGCGGGAGCGACCTGAGCGCGTGGTACACCGACGAGCGGCTCTGCACCGGGAGCTTCCCAGCGTTCTACCAGGGCCACAGAAACACGACGGTGCTGCACGTGTTGCTCACCGGAGAAGCAAAGATCGGGAGCGAGTTGCTAACGGAGCTGCAGCAGCAGCAGCAGACCGGGACGATACCGTTGGCCGTCCGGGGAGTCGTGCCGGTGAGAGTGAAGCTTGGGAAGCTGAAGCTGTGGAAGGTGAGGTTCAAAGTGAGGTGCAGTCTAGTGGTGAACAGCCTCAGCGCCAGCGGCGATGTCAGCATCCGATCCAGCAGCTGCAAGTTCAAGCTGAAGCTCTGATTCTTATTTCTTGTTCGGTTGGAGCTCCGAGGATTCCTCGACGGTTTGGGCTTTTGATTCTTTCTCTCTCTTGCTTCGCTTCTGTCCTCATCATATGAAATAAGAGATGTGGAGGTGGTAGCTTCATTGCATGAACTTCATGTATTCTTCCCGTGAATTGCACGGATATGCTTTGCTTGTGCATGGATATGCTTTGCTTGTAGATTGATATGCAGCAAGGAATCACACCTTTGCCTGCAAACAGGCAAAAGTCCAGTCGTCGCTTCTATTTAAGTAAGAAGAGGTGACGCCATTTCCTCCATCATCGTCTCAAGAAAATGGCGATGTTCCTTGAGTTCTTTGTTCCAAGGTACCTTGGAAAACTAGCAGAGTTCGTCGAGGGAGAGGCATGCAAGGTGCTTGGTGCAAAGAAGGAGATCAACAAGTTTCAGAGTCGGTTGGCGACGATCCAACTTTATCTCAAGGATGCAGAGAAGAAGAGGCATGAAGATGCAACCGTCAAAAGTTGGGTGATGCGTATGAAGGACGTCATGTACGACGCTGATGACGTGATTGATCTGTGCATGTTCGAAGGTGGAAAATTATTGGAGGCTCGGACATCAGCTTCTTCTTTAGGTGTATGCTTGCCTTTTCATTTGCTTTCTTCTTGCTTTACATGTATCAGATATCGTCATCAAGTAAGCAGTAGAATCAAAGAACTTAATGACAGGTTTAGACAAATTGCAGAGGATAGTTCGATAGTAGCTACTCTAGTGAAGTCAGACCAAGGTTCCTCTTCCCAATCCCAAGATAACATGCTAAGGTCTCGCGAGACACATTCGCTGGAGGTTAAGTCGGACATTGTAGGAACACAAATCGAAGATGCAACCCAAAATATAATTAATAAGATAATGCAGAATGACAAATCTAAGTGTCAGATCTTTGGAATCGTTGGGATGGGTGGGATCGGGAAGACCACACTAGCACGTAAGATATTCAACGATGAAAGGATCAAAAACAAGTTTCCAAAACGGATATGGTTGTATGTTTCTAAGAATTATGCAGAGATTGATTTACTAAACAAGATTATTAGGAGTGCCGGAGGAAATGTTATAGGAGGTGAAAGCACAGAACAACTCGTAGAACAACTTGTGTCTCTCGTTTCACAAGATTTCTTTGTGGTATTGGATGATGTATGGGGCACAGATGTATGGGAGAAATTACTCAGGGATCCTATGATGAGTGGAGTAGCTAGCAGTAGGATCGTAGTTACTAGTAGATACGAAGACGTGGTCAAAAGAATAGGAAGTAGACATATCCACCATGTCGACAGAATGGATACCGAGAGTGGCTGGGCATTGCTCTGTAAAATAGTTTTTCGAGAAGAGGAGGATCCTGAGATTGGGAGGTTAAAAGAAATAGGAAAGAAAATTGTCGAAAAATGTGATGGGCTTCCCCTTGCCATCAAGGCCGTGGGAGGAGTTTTAAGATCCAAGGAAACAAGTCAGGCAGAGTGGAAGAAAGTTGTTGAAAGTGATTGGTGGCATATGAAACAGATGGAAGAAGAAGTACCGAGGGCCTTATACTTAAGCTACGAGGATTTACCATATCATCTCAAACCCTGTTTTCTTTATTGTGCTCTTTACCCCTCAGATAATTCCCGACTACTTGCTCTACTTTGGGTGGCCGAAGGCTTTATAGCTGAACAAGGAGAGAGGTTAATAGAAGATATAGCTCTTGACTGCTATAGGGAGCTAATTCAGAGGAATCTTTTGCAACCAGATCCTTATTCTGTGGACCAGGATATCTTCGTCATGCATGATCTTCTGCGATCTCTTGGTAAAAGTTTGGTAGAAGGAGAAAGCATTTGCATGATAGATGACAAAACGTCGAAAATGAATTCCTCGATGATGAAGATTCGCCGTTTGTCAATGTCAACTACGAGGGAAATATTAACACTCCCCGGTGAAGTCATGAAACAGAGTGATCGTTTGAGAACGTTGATTCTCTTCGACAGCCACCAAACAAAGACCGTCGAGGATGATGTGCTCAAAAGATTAAGACATCTACGAGTCCTGGACTTGGCCTACACATCCATCGAGACAATTCCCGATACCATCGGAAAATTGATACATCTGCGATACCTATGCCTTGCATATACAAAGATCCATGAGATACCAAAAACCGTAGGGCGCCTCGCAAACCTGCAAATGCTGATGGTGGAGGGGTGCCAACAATTGCATGTACTACCCAAGGCCATCATCCGATTGCATAACCTACGATGTCTTGCTCTTACTGGTAGTCCACTGACTCACATACCCAAAGGAATAGGGAGATTGAAGAATCTTAACAGTATCATGGGATTTGTGGTTGGCTATGATGAGTCGAGGAGCAAGCCGGATGAGGAATGGTGTGACCTAGAGGAGCTGAAATCCCTATCCAAGATGAGACATTTAAGCATTTATCGGTTGCAGAGGGCAACAATAAACGGAGTCTCCGTGCTCACAAGCATGTCCATGCTTAGGGAACTGACATTAGGATGGACGATGTCCGTAGATCCGTGCAGCAGCGAAGATCAGATCCAAAGAGCGGAGAAGATATTCGACCAGCTCTCTCCTCCATCAAGCCTGCAAAAGCTGTGGATCAAAGGGTTTCCTGGTCGACGATTTCCGAGCTGGATGATGTCAAAGACGACTCCCACGGGTGATTCTTTGCCCAACCTGAAATTCTTATCTATTTGGGATCTTCCATCATGGGTGGAGCTCCCTCCAGTGAGCCGATTCCCCCAGCTCAAATGGTTTGATGTTAACCGAGCGAAAGCAATCAAAACTATCGGCCCTGAATTCCTCGGTCTGGGAGACGCAGGAGGAGAACCCACGTGTCGCAAGCTTGAACATACGAAATTCGAAGACATGCCCAACTGGGAAGAATGGGTGGAGAAGAAGGTCGATGGTGATGATGGCGGACGAGCCCTGAGGCTGAGGCCACTTTCTAATCTAAAATCTTGTCGGCTTCAAAACTGTCCCAAGCTGAGAGCTCTTCCGGATGTCCTACGCCATGCTCCCAACTTGGAAAGACTCGTCATCTGGAACAATCATTTCATGAGGGAAATTGATGATCTCCCATTCTTGGCGGATAAGCTAATAGTCGTACAAATGGAGATGCTGCAAAGGATATCCAACCTCCCATCGGTGAAGGAGTTGAATATTGTTCTCTGCCCACGATTGGAGTTCGTGGAGAATCTGAACATGCTGCAACACCTGCGTCTCGAATGTCCACCGGAAGCAGAGCAGCTTCCCATGTGGCTTGCGGACCTGATCGAGCAACATCGAACTGCACCTTCCGCTCGCCGGAGCTTCAAAATATTTGAGCTCGACTGTGGCTTGCCGCTACTCAGCAGCTGCCTCAAGGGGGAGCCAAATTGGCACATCATTCAACAGATTCCGGAGGTCAGAATTCAAACCTATGACGAGAGGAATTTCTTATATGCAAAGGATCATGACATCTATGAAACAAATGTGGGTTCAGAATGAGCAGATTCAGCTTCCTCGATCCTAAGTTTGTGTGCCTCTCTTTCTCCCTTCGGTTGCTTGTAGCTGCTGCATATTATGCCGTGGTCTTCGTACCCACTCTCTCCTTCCTTGCAGGATCAATCAATAATTTGTGGTGGGCGTTTTATCAATAATTTTTAGGGGAGAGTGATCGAGTTTGAATGCTTCCTTCTATCATATTCGGCAGTTGTTATCTATGTGCAATCTTATTTCAATTCGAGAACAATTTTTTTTTTCTTGCATTATTGTTATAATTATGAAAACTATATGATATTCATGATGTAATTACGAAAACAACAGTGTGATGGATTATAAATGTGCCGCTCGCCTCCTGCCGCAGCCGCCCGTTGCAACCATCTGCGCTCGCTTTCGTTGCCGCCCGAGTTCCTCACTGCAGCATTCACTGCTGCGTGCGCTTAGTCGAGCATGAATTATCAACTTAGTGTAAGGTGACGGCTATTATGCTCTCGTACCATTCAGTTCACCTACCATGGTCGTTGTTAATGAGATCACCATCATGATGGGAAGTATCACACCAATCATGATATAACATCATTCTTACTATTAATTACTATCATGCTACGTGCAACTCCAAAGATTATAAATGTCGACTGACTTTTAACGATCAATAGTCTAAATCATAAATTTAATGTGTTAGGCTAAACCTACAAATTAAAGTTGAAGTGGGTTGTAGACATTAAGCTATTTGCACAAGGGCTGCAGACATATGGAAAACACATCAATTGGTCCAACCTGTGTGATAATAGTCAGAGATCTTCCTTGATAACAATCTTAACGACACTCAAGATCTTTTCAACTATATGAGAAAATATCATGAATTTGTTGAGGAAAATCTATTGTGAAAAATTCTCCTTCTAACATATATAAATATGGTGTATTGTTTCAAATTCAATGATCATCTTTCTTAATATTTTATTTCTAACATGTTATTAGAGCATTTCTTCCTGGACAACTCTCTCCTGTGGATGTAGGCAGCTCCGTCGAAGCCTTCTTCCACGAAGAGTCCACTGCTTAGCTGGGTGTCGGTGTGGAAGCCAGAAGGACGACAGGTGCTTCCTCCGCTTCATCTTCTTCCCCCTTCTAGCCCTTCTACATGATCTTCCCTTCCTCTGCTGCATCTTCCTCCCCTTCCGGCCCTTCTTGTTAGTTTAGTAAGTCCCACATCGAGAAAATCAAGCTTGTTATTTCCTATTGCAACTATAAATAAGGGCTTGAGTTTTGAAGCTAGATGCACCACAAGAAAAACCTAATTGTTTACTTTGGGTTTTAAATCCACACTTAGTTAAAATAGTTTGGGCTTTTCTTGTTTAGTAGTTTCAAGTATTTGTAATTGTCCCTTTTATAGTAGAGTTTTGCTCCTCCTCCGTCCACGCTCCTCCGTCCGTGGACGTAGGTCAATTGAATGAACCACGTAAATCTGGTGTCCTTGTCTCTTTTATTTTTCTACTTTATTTTCTTTATTGGGTTGCCAAATTACCCTTTAGTAAATTTCATGGGGCCAGCTCTAACAAACTAGTATCAGAGCCTGGTTTTGGGATCTTTTGACAACGATGACAATAACAAAAATCATTATCAAGAAATTTGACATAAATGTCAACTTCGACATGTGGCAGCTCAAGATAGAGGCCATTCTGGTTCAAGACGGAGTTGATTTGGCACTATAGGGAGTTGAGAACATTCCAGATGATACGTCAAAGGAAGTTCTTGCGGGTATGGATAAGAAATCCTGATCAAGCATTATTCTAATTGTTGAATCTCATATTTTGATGATGAAACAAATTGATATGTGTTTATGATTTTAATCTACGTTTTGAGTGACGCAGGATGCTTCGATCAAGATGAGACAATTAAAGCAAGAAGAATCATATCGTGCCGGGGGAAAACATGTCAGAAGATTGGACGTCGGACCAGTGGATCGGTTAACGTATCGACAGAAGGCTTCGGGTCATGGATTCGGGCATCAGGCCAAGAAGAGTGGATATTGCGCTAAGGATATCGGAGTTGCGGAGTCAACTGGTCGATTGGGCAATAGGCCGCAAGAGAGGACGATGCACCTAAGAATCCGACGAAGCGTCGAGGGACCAATGACATGCCGGACAACTTGATTAATGCTTAGTATTAATTGCCTAGATCGAAGTATGTTTTTACATGTGTAGGATTAACTACGATAGCAAGGCATGAAGCAAAATGAAGTCTCGGAGTCAAGGACGTGACTTTGTTGGGAGTTAGAGAGTTCGTCGGAAGTTCTGGAGGAACTAGCCAAGAAGTCTCAGAGCTTGCTAGAGAAGCTCATCGGAACTCACCAAGACAATCGTCGTGAAGCCCAAGAGCTTACCGGGAGTCCGCCGGAACATTACTAAGAGATCGTTGGAAGTTTACCGGAAGATCACCGGAAACTCGCCGGAAGAATAGACATAGGGACTTGTTTAGCTTAGCAAATGTCTTAGGATTTCGTAGTTAATACGTAATTGGGCATGGATTTGGGTCAACCCAATTAGGGGCCAACTAGGCCGATGTAATAACTATGTTGGGCCCAATAAGAAGCCCAAACAATGCCCCAAGAAGTCTCACCGTCATGGCACAGTCTTCGAGACTATGTCAGGCGGTAGTATCGTCAGTCTGGGCGGTTGTACCGCCCATGGCAGGGTGTCAGGCAGTGGTACCGCTAGTCTGGGTGGTGGTACCGCCCAACACTACCCCCTAGGCGATGGTACCACCAGAGCTGGGCGGTGCTACCGCCTAGGGCAGTGTCAGCGTCAGACTGACATTGGGCGGTGGTACCGCCCAACGCAGGCGGTGGTACTGCTCGTGCCCGGGGAATCTGGGATGGGAAAGTTTTAGGCTCCAAGTTTGAATCAAATTGAAGCCTATAAATATCCCTCTTGTCCCTAGTTAAAGCACACAAGTATTGAGAGTAAAAAAGTATAGAAACGCTACTGCGATCTTATGTGAGCTCCTCTCAAAGTTTTAAGTGTCAGAATAGATTTATAGAGGAGTGAGTGGGGGTGTAAGGGTTATCTCCTAAACCCGGTAAAAGGAGAATTGAGTTGTAAAAGGTGATTGGCCTTCGCCTATTGAAGGAAGGCCTCTAGTGGATGCTGGTGACCTCGTCGTCGGAGGAAACCGAAAGTGGATGTAAGTCACGTTGATCGAATCACTCTAAAATCTGGTTTGCATTTATATTTGTGTTATTTATCTTTACTGTAAACCTCTTTAATCGCTTACTACTTTCAATACATTTACAAACGGGTTTCAAGTTAATAAGATCTTTATGAAAAGGTTTTCGTCAGAAACGGTTTTTATTAAACGAAGTTTTAATCGAGACATAATCTTTCCGATGCACTAATTCCACCCCCCCCCCCCCTCTTAGTGCCGACCCCGGTCCTAACAATTGGTATTAGAGCCACGTTTTTCTAATTTGGTTTAACACCCAAATAGAAATGACTTTTTTCGGCTTTCAAGAGGGTCACTCTCTCATTCGTCCTTCCTTTTTCAATGGGACGAACTACACTTATTGGAAAACTCGAATGAGAGTTTTTTTGCTTTCTTTGGATTTGAATTTATGGCACATTGTCGAATATGGTTTTAAAAGGTCTTCTCTTCTATTGAAAGATTGGAATGATTTGGAGAAGAAGACGTTTTCGTTAAATGCTAAGGCTATGAATGCCTTATTTTGTGCCTTAGATAAAACAGAGTTTAATCGGGTTTCTTTGTGTGAAACAACCTTCGATATTTGGCGCACTCTTCAAATCACTCATGAAGGGACTAACAAAGTTAAAGATTCAAAAATTAATTTTTTAATGCATGATTTTGAGATATTTCGTATGGAACCAAGAGAGACTATTGGAGACATGCACACCCGTTTTACGGATGTCGTCAATAGTCTAAAAGCTCTTGGTAAAACTTTTTTGAATTTTGAACTTGTTAGTAAAGTTTTACGCTCACTTTATAAAACTTGAGATTCAAAAGTAACAGCTTTACAAGAATCAAAAGATTTGAACCATTTTCCTCTCGAAGAACTTATCGGGTCTTTAATGATCTATGAAATGACGTGCAATATACATAAAGAACTTGAAAATCACCTTTCAAAGAATAGGAAGGATTTCGAACCTAGAACATTTGAAAACCACTCGAGCATAAGCTCAAGTGATGGTAAACATGAACAACTCACTAAGAAATTTAAAAAATTCATGAAACAAGAATTAAAGAACAAAAACAAAAAGAACGCAACTACTTGCTTTGAATGCAAGAAGAAGAATACAAAGTGGGATGAATCGAGCTCCTCCGAATATGAGGAGAAAATCAACAAAGGCGATGTGGCAAACTATGCCTTAACGACCTTCGACGTTGAGGTAATAAAAAAGCCTTTAGTTTATTTTAAAATTACATAATGCTTCTCATGACTTATTTTTAATTTAGTTTAAGAAAATTAAATATTTTTATTTAATTACATGTTTAGTGAAAATGCAAAAATAAAATTAAATCATGCTTACCTTTCCAATGATTTTACAAATAATCATGAAAAATATATATTTTATATTAAACAAATAAAATGATTTTGATTGAAAATATGAAATCATGCTTGATGACATAATGATGTTTTGAAACCATGATTGATGAATATGCTTTATGTTTAATGGTTTCTTTGGCCTATATGCCTTATCATGATGAATATTTTGAAAATAAATGTGTGTTCATGTTGATTTCCATATTATTTCTCGATTTTTATTAAATGAAATCATATTTGATTTGAAGTAATGCATGATGATTTTTGTCATTATCGAACCTTGCGATCTTTTGAAAGATCTTTTTTGGCATTAATGAATAATGCATGGATTTGGCATAAAAGAAAAGAATAAGCATGTATGAAATCAATCAATGAGTTGAAACAAAAGGAGGAAAGAATTTTTCTTGAAATTTTTTTTTTCTCTATCTTATCGATTTTTCACTAAAAGACCGATAAAATTATTTATGCCATTTTGAAGCTCTTGAAAGTAATGTTGAGATTTTGATGATTTTGATGATTTGAATTTAATGGTTTTTATCGAAATCATGATTTCTCATGAGTTATAACTTGAAATCATTTATGAATCAAGATCTCCTACTATGTGTTCTTGTATCTTCTTATTAAAATTTATCGAAATGAATCATGATTTTTTAGAATTATAATTTTTATGATTCATAAAGAATTGAGAGATTATACATGAATCGAGATCATTTACGTGACATCTTTTTGCTATAGGAATGTCTTCATCTATATCATCATCTTGATTTCTCGATATTCGATACATGATATTTTTCTATGAATCAAGATTTTTCATACTATGATTCTTCTTGATATTCTCCATGTGATGGAATGATACATGCAATACTTATTTTTTATTATGATGATGTATGTGATGCATATGATGTGTATCATGAATGCTTTAAATGATGAATGTTTGGTATCATGATTAACATGTTGATAAATGCTTAAAATTTTTAATGTTTTAGTATCATGTATGATATGCTCATAATGTTGATTGATTTATTTTTCGATATCATGCATGAAAAATGAATTGTAAGGTTTTGAAAATGTGCTTGTTTTAAATTGAAAATATAATGATGCACAAATAAGATTGATACTTACCCTTGTCATGATTTGAAGATTATATTAACGAAAAATAAATTACACTATTGTATTGTTATTCCCTTCTTTTTGACAATGACAAAGGGGGAGCAAAACTTGCTAGAAAGCAAATTTGCTAGCTTGCACAATTCTAAAAGAGGCAAACTTGCTTGCTTGCTAATCTCAAAAAGGAAGTAAGAAGTGCTATCTTGCAAATCTCAAGAGAAGCAATGTTTGCCAAGTTACACATTTCAAAAAGAGGCAAAATAGTCCATCTTGCACATATCAAAAGATGTAAAATTTTGCTAACTTTTTTATGTGTAAAATTTGATAGCTTGCATACTATAAATTTGCATACCAAAAGTGCTATCTTACCTATCTCAAGATGCAAAACATCCTAACCTGCACTTTGCAACAGAAGCAAAATTGTTAGCTCAAACATTGCAAAGGAAGCAAAAAATTGCTAGCTTGCAACTTGCATATTTCAAGAAGCAAGTGTTGCTTTCTTGAACATCTCTAATTTGCTAGCTAGCATGATGTAGAACTTGCTATCTTGAACATTATAAAGAAATGCTATCTTGCACATCACAAAAAAAAGCAAATATGCCAACTTGCACATTTTTAAATTTGCTAGCTTATATATTATAAAACTTGCATATCTAAAACTTGATAGCTTGCATGTTCTAATATGATATAGCACTTGCTAAATTTTTGCTAGCTTGCATGATGATAAAAATGGAGATTATGTTTATCATGCAATGAGTTGAACTTATATTTCCAAACACATGAATAGTTGGACTTCTTCTTTTTGTTGATAACAAAGGAGGAGAAGTATGTTGATGTCATGCATAATTTGATCATGACATGTTGCTTGGATTTTTGAATCTAAGAGTTTCTATCAATAAGGCATATTGATAGGAGTTTGTTTAAACTCCGGGAGTTAAGGTTAACTCCATCATCAATTGGTTGTCATCATAAAAAAAAGGAGAGATTATTGAATCTCGTATTTTGATGATAAAACTAATTGATATGTGTTTATGATTTTAATCTACGTTTTGAGTGACACAGGATGCTTCGATCAAGATGAGACAATTAAAGCAGGAATAATCATGTTGTGCCAGGGGAAAACATGTTAGAAGATTGGACGTTGAACCAGTGGATCGGTCGACGTATCGATAGAAGGCTTTGGGTCGTGGATTCGGGCATCGGGCAAAGAAGAGCGGATATTGCACCAAGGATATCAGAGTTGCGGAGTCAACTGGCCGATTAGGCAATAGGCCGCAAGAGAGGACGATGCGCCGAAGAATCGGACGAAGCGTCGAGGGACCAATGACATGCCGGACAACTTGATTAATATATAGTATTAATTGTCAATATCGAAGTATGTTTTTACATGTGCAAGATTAACTATGATAGCAAGGCATGAAGCAAAATGAAGTCTCGGAATCAAGGACGCGACTTCGTTGGGAGTTCGAGAGGTCATCAGAAGTCCGGATGTTCATCGAAAGTTCTGGAGGAACCAGCCGAGAAGTCTCAGAGCTTGCTAGAGAAGCTCATTGGAACTCGCCAAGAAGATCGTCGTGAAGTCCAGGAGCTTGCTGGGAGTCCGCCGGAACATTATCGAGAGATCGTTGGAAGTTCGCCGAAAGCTCGCCGGAAGCTCGCTAGAAGAATAGACATAAGGACTTGTTTAGCTAAGCAAATGTCTTAGGATTTCGTAGTTAGCATGTAATTGGGCTTGGATTTGGGCCAACCCAATTAGGGGCTAGCTAGGCCCATGTAAGAACTGTATTGGTTCCAATAAGAAGCTCAAATAGTGCCTC
>NC_025210.1:24715352-24730564 GCF_000313855.2 Musa acuminata subsp. malaccensis
GGTGAACTTGAAGACCAAATTTACATAGAGCAACCTCATGGTTTTGAAGTTGACGGTAAGGAAGACCATGTTTGCCTATTAAAGAAATCCTTGTACGGATTGAAGCAGTCTCCAAGATAGTGGTATAAGAGGTTTGATTCTTTTATGTTGGGTCATAGTTACACGAGGAGCATGTATGATAGCTGTGTCTACTTTCGGAAGTTAACTAGTGGCTCTTTTATGTATTTGTTGCTTTATGTCGATAACATGCTTATTACAGCTAAGAATTTGTTAGAAATTCACACTTTGAAAATGCAGCTAAGTAGTGAATTTGAAAGAAAAGATTTGGGAGTAGCTAAGAAAATTCTTAACATGGAGATCAGAAGAGAACGAGGAGTTGAAAAATTATTTCTAACCCAGAAAAATTACCTCGAGAAAGTCTTGGAGAGGTTTGGCATGAAAAACACTAAGCCAGTGAGTACTCCTCTTGCTAGCCATTTTCGGCTACCTGCTGCTCAGTCACCACAGTCAGTTGAAGAGGAAGAATATATGATACAAGTTCTATATTCCAGTGTCATCGGCAGTATTATGTATGCAATGATTTGTACTCGTCTAGATATTTCACAAACAGTTAGTGTAGTTAGCAGATATATGTCTCGCTTGGGTAAAACACATTGGCAGGCTGTGAAGTGGATTCTCAGATAACTGTAAGGGACTTCAGATGCTTGTTTGGAGTTTGGAAAAAATCATGACACTTTGGTTGGTTTCGTCGACTCTTATTATTCTGCGGATCTTGATAAACGAAGATCTTTGACAAGCTATGTTTTTTACATTGGCGGTTATGCAGTTAGTTGGAAAGCTTCCTTACAACCTGTCGTGGCTTTATCTACTACAGAGGCAGAATATATGGTAATGATAGAGGCGATCAAAGAAGTTTTATGGTTAAGAGGTTTGTTCGACGAATTATGTCTACATCAAGGTGTTACTATAATTTACTGTGATAGTCAAAGTGTTATTCATTTGACTAAAAACCAGATATGTCATGAGAGGACGAAACACATCGATGTGAGGTTTTATTTTATTTGAGATACCATTGTTGAGGGAAAGGTCCTTGTTCAGAAAATTCATACGAAGGACAATCCAGCTGATATGCATACGAAGCCTCTTCTGGTTTACAAGTTCAAGCAGTGCTTGGACTTAGTTGGTGTTCATTGTTGGTGATTGCTAGGGCTTTTGTGAAGAAAGTGGAGCAAGTTTTGTTAATTGTCAATGTTGGGACATGCCAAGGTGGAGATTTGTTAGTTTGGTAAGTCCCACATAGTCCTACATCGGGAAAATCAATCTTGTTATCTCCTATTGCAACTATAAATAAGGGCCTGGGCTTTAAAGCCAGGTGCACCACAAGAAAAACCTAATTGTTTGCTTTGGGTTTTAAGTCCACACTTAGTTAAAATAGTTTGGGCTTATAGTTAGGGCTTTTCTTGTTTAGTAGTTTCAGGTGTTTTATGGCCTAGGAACATTTTCCTAAGGCATTTGTAATTGTCCCTTTTATAGTAGAGTTTTGCTCCTTCTCCGTCCATGGACATAGGTTAATTGGCCGAACCACGTAAATCTGGTGTCCTTGTCTCTTTTATTTTTTTTGCTTTATTATCTTTATTAGGTTGCCAAATTATCCTTTAGTAAATTTCCTAGGGCCAGCTCTAATACTTCTTTCTTAGAACTCTCCAAGCCATCTCTCGACGGTAGGCGCTTGGAGAGAAGCAGCGATCGAGCGGCAGTTGGTGATCGAAGAGAGGTAGTACTCGAACAACGGGAGGTTGTCGGCCGCCTCCTCCCCTTCCGACCCTTCTTTCCCCTTCACTGGCCTCCTCGATCTCACTCCTCTGCATTCGTAGCTCGCTCGACCCTCCACTGCTCCTCTCTCTAGCGTAACCACTGCTGCTAGGGCTCGGCAGCACGTCCTCATGACCCGAGCACTCCTGACAGGCACTAGAGCCACCAAGAGACAAAGGCTGACTAGCAACATCACCTGTGGAGAGGCAATAAATTCGTCGGTAGAAAACCGTTGCCAACTAGATGCTCTATACCCGCAGAGTCGTCGGCTTCTCCCATAGTGAGAGAACCCATCTATTCCACCTTGGCGGGCTCAACGTCGAGGGAAGGGTGATCTTCCAATCTTGCACCACCAATTTTCGATTCGTGAACTGGTCTATGAGGAGGGGGAAGCAAAGCAGCAGCACCCCACACCTTCTCCGGCACTGTGCTTCTCCCCCTCCAGAGCTCCTTCTCCCCCTCCGGTAGCATTCCCCACCCTAGATCTCCCACGAAATATAGGGATCAAGATAGGAGGTGGACGTGTGTGGAACGACGATCACGGAACCGCTCTCCCTGACGCTGTCAATCTCCCACATTGCTCACTGATATGTAGCACAACAAATCTAGTCAATCCTTAGACTCCGGCCACCAAACTTGACTGCAAGTTATGATCTGCACTGATCGCAGATCACTGATCGCCTATTGCAAACTATTGTCTCATTGTCAACTGCCACAATATTGTCACAATATGTCTTCATCATCTACATCTGATGCTCATATTATTGTTTATGTAGGAAACCATAATATTTACAAATCTTATTTCCATCAATGCTGTAATGCTCATTCCCTTCAAATTATCTAAAGGTGACAACTACGCATCTTGGCATGCTCAATTTTCTAATCTCCTATTTGGCTATGATCTATTAAATTACGTTGACGGCTCTCTCCATTGTCCACTAGCGATACTCAACATCCCAGGAGCACCTAGCCTAGTACCAAATCCAGACTACAAATTGTGGTTACACCAAGATCGTCTCATCCTTCAAGTAATTTAAGCTTCCGTCGTTGGATTCCTTGCCCCACTCATATCTTCATGTGACATTACTGCTGAAGCCTGGTGCAAGCTACAAACCATCTTAGCAAATCGTTCGCATACTTGCTTGCTTAGTCTCCTATCTAGTCCCATACAAGCAAAACAAGAGGAAAGTACTATTGCTAACTATCTACAAAATTTCAAAGTTATTATTGATAACTTGGCCCTGATAGATCATAATCTTAGTGATGAAGAAGTCATTATCCACAAACTTAATGGCCGTAGGGATGAGTATAAGGAACTGGCAACAGCGATACGGGCCCGTGACTCACCGATGTCATTTGAAGAACTTTATGACAAATTAACTGACTATGAGATATATCTCAAGCGTGAAGACAAATTGCTAGGTCCACCTATCATAGCTCAAGTCAGTCAAAAATCACAGAAGAAGGGCAATAGATACAACAAATCCATCAACAAAGGTTTGGCCAGTATGCCTCCTAAATTTATAAGCTCTTAACCAAACCTTCCCCCATCCACCTCATCAGCATTTCAATCGCAATCATCAAGTCGGCCACTACAATTATCCTCGGTCCTGGCATCCTAATCATACAAATCAACTAAGAGTTGTCTGCCAGTTGTGTGACAAAGTTGGCCACTCTGCAAAGGTCTATAGAACCCAACTCAAACTTCCTCCTCCATCACATTGGCCTCATGCAAATCTTACAACTACTTCGAACACTGGCAATCAAAATTGGATTGTAGACTCTAGCGCCTCTCATCACATTACCTCTGATCTACAAAACTTGTCCGTCCATAACAACTATGGCGGAAATGAAGACATCATCGTCGGTGATGGTAATGAACTCCCTATTACTCATACTGGATCCACAATACTCAATTCACATAGCACAACCTTTATGCTCGATGATGATTTATGTGCATCCCACATCAAATGAAATCTTATTTCTATTTCCCAATTTTACAAACAAAATAATACCTCCATTGAATTTTTTTCTTAACTCCTTTCTTGTCAACGACTTGCACGGGGGCATCCTTGGTCTGAGGCTAGAGTAAGGACAACATTTACGAGTGGCTTCCACAAATCACCCAGCGTACTGCCTACTCTTCCGTCGCAGCTCCAATTGATGTGTGGCATCGACATCTTGGTCATCCCTCATCCTTTATCCAGTAAAAATTACTTTTCCGTTATTCTCTTCCTACGCTTCGCACCAATAACATTCTAACTCATTGTGATGCTTGTTTAAGTAATAAATGTCATAGACTCCCCTTTGGAATATCCTCAATATCCTGCTCTAAACCTTTTGAGGTTATTTACATCAATGTTTGGGGCCCTACTCCATTCACTTCCTTTAACAAGTTCAGATTTTATGTTATTTTCATAGACTATTTCACCAAGTACACATGGTTATACCCTCTTTACCATAAATCTGAAGTTTCAATAATTTTTATGAACTTTTGAATATTGGTTGAGAATTTCTTTCAGTCTAAAATTAAAACTGTTTACTCCGATTGTGACGGTAAATATCAAGCCCTCACATCCTGCCTCTCTACTTGTTTTATAAAACACCTTAAGTCACCCCCCCATACTCCTTAACTCATTGGCTCTACTGAACGCAAACATCGACATATAGTTGAAACTGGTCTCACACTCCTATACCAAGCCTTTGTGCTAATAACTTTTTAGACTATAGCATTTCAAGCTATCGTCTATCTCATTAATCGTATGCTCACTCTAGTCCTCGAGTACAAGTCACTATTTGAAAAATTATTTCATAAATCCCCAAACATTCAAAAACTCAAAGTGTTTGGATGTTTATGTTATACATGGCTCCGTCCTTATGCTTCACATAAGTTAAACTCAAAATCTAAGCCTTGTATTTTTATTGGATACTCTCTTAAATATAATGTCTTTCAATTCTATGATCCTCAATCTCAAAAAGTCTTTACGTCCTGTCATGTTATTTTTATAGAAACCACCTTTTCGTTTTAAAACCCTGAGTCTCCTACTGTGTGACCAACTCCATCACATATACATCATTGGAGTATACCATCAATCTCGTCAACTGAGTCTCTCTTAGTACCTCCCAGTCCTTCTCCTCAGAATCCACTCTCTCTCCTCCTTCCGGTTCAACAACTCTTCACCCCCTCCATTGCGCCTCTCCCTTCTTCATAAGATTCCCCTACAACTGAAGGCATGCCCTCGGAAACACAACCACTATCTTTCTCCTCTCTTGGGACCAATGACACTGAAGTCCCTCAGCTTGCCCTAACCCATGTTAGTGCCTCTCCACCGCCCATACCTATAACACATCCTATAGCCCTTGGACATCCAATGACAATACGCTCTAAAAGTGGTGTTTTTAAATCACGATAAGTCTTTGACCTACATACCATCACAACATCCTCGTCAGAGACCACTGAACCTATCACAATTACTCAAGCCCAAAAAATCTCCATACTGTTGTAAAGCCATGTATGAAGAATATGATGCCCTCCTCCATAATTCTACATAGACCATTGTACCCTCTCATCCAACACAAAATATCATCAGGTGTAAGTGGGTCTTTCGAATTAAGCGGAACCCAGATATATCCGTTGCCAGATACAAAGCGTGTTTAGTGGCCAAAGGGTTTCATCAACGTCCTAGTGTTGACTTCACAAAGACATTTAGTCTTATTGTTAAACCCATAACAATCCATCTTATTCTGAGTTTGGTCATCTCACAAGGCTAACATTTACGACAACCCGATGTTAACAATGACTTTTTACAAGGGAGCCTAACTGATGATGTCTTCATGCAGCAACCTCTTGGCTTCATCTACCCTCAGTATCCAAAGTATGTTTGTAAATTATAAAAAACTATTTATGGACTTCGTCATGCTCCAAGAGCTTAGTACACTAAACTTAGCTCGTTTTTAGCATCAATTAACTTCATCAACTCTAAGTCTGATACCTCCCTATTTCTTTGTCACCAAAGTGGTACTATAATATATCTTCTGGTATATGTGGATGATATTATTATCACTAGCAACAATTATATGGAAATCAAGACATTCTTCAAGCATTTAGCAAATCGATTCTCCCTTAAAGATTTGGGAACATTGAGCTATTTTTTGGGAGTGGAAACAATATATTCAAGGTCTATTATCTAAAACGAACATGCAAGATGCAAACTCAGTTACAACACCTATGTCTACTGGCGAGTCACTCAAATTATATGATGAAAGCCTTGCTACAAACCCAACTCAATATCGACAAGTCCTTGGTTCCTTATCGTACTTATCTCTCACCCATCCAGATATCTCGTTTGTGGTCAATAAATTATCTCAATTCATGTATCGATCATCTACTATACATTATTGATCTACAGTCAAACGAATCTTGCAATATCTTCACGGGACCCTCAATCATGGTCTCTTTTTCCGCAAATACTTCTCCCTTCATCTCCATGCCTTTGTTGATGCTGATTGGGCAAGAAATTTTGATGACAGAATATCCACGTCAGGGTATATTATCTTCCTTAGACCCAATCCAATTAGTTGGAGTTCTAAGAAAAAAAAGACAGTTGCATATTTTACAACCGAAGCTGAATACTACGCAATAGCAACCGTTGTTTTAGAACTCAATTAGGTTACAAATCTACTCAAGGAACTTGGTATCAATATCATCTCTACTCCTACAATATATTGTGATAATGTTAGAGCCACTTACCTATGTGTCAATCCAATATTTCACTCACGCATGAAATACATAGCCATCGACTTTCACTTCGTACAAGAACAAGTTGTCAGACATCAACTACGTGTTTCTCACGTATATACGACTGATCAACTAGCGGACTCACTCACGAAGCCTCTCACCCCATAAATCATTTTCATCACATTAGTCCAAGATCGGTATCCTTGACATGAGCACCGTCTTGCGAGAGCATGATAATAGTCAAGATCTTCCTTGATAATAATCTTAATAATAGTCAAGATCTTTCCAACTATACGAAGAAATATCATGAATCTGTTAAAAAAAATCCTCCTTTGTTAAGGAAATATCGTAAATCTGTACCGTGCAAGTCGTGAGCCAAGTTTACAAGGCCACTTGCCTGTACAATGCAAGCTACGTTATGCGGATCGCGTGCTCTGTATATCATGCATTGTGCATCAGGTAGTGGGTCAATATCTTCAAAAGAGTCGAACACTATAATCGGGTAATAGCCTACAATCAGTAGTATACAGCAACAATTATCTGGAACCACAAGCACATAAGCTAGTGCCTATTAGCACATACAAGGCAACTGTACACTCGAGGGGAGGCATGTAAACCTTGTAGTAGGTGCGATCATAAGTCTAGGTTTACTATGTTTTGGTTTGACCCATAATCCAAAGTAAAACCTATCTAGGATGGACAATAAGCTACTGGTCTACGTATGGACAACGACCTTATGATGGGTCGAGTTGGTTGCCCGATGTGAAGTGTCGGTGAAAGGATTGATGGGTTGAGTTAGTTGCCCGATGTGAAGTGAAGACAAGACTGTGCTATGCAACACTCGACTTAGATGTTGCTGTGCAAAAGTGACATTCATGCACCCTCATCCAGAGTCAGACATTGCCTACGTAATTGGGTCACGTACTCATGCACAAAGATAAGAGTGCTATGACTCGCTTCTATGTTGAGACCTGCAAGTAGGCTTGCTTAGTATCCAGTCTATAAATGCTGGACTACAAGAGACCCAAGTATTTATCATCCGTAAGAGGCAACGACTGTTTTAATGCACATTTACGTGGACCCCTATCCTTGAGTGCAGACACATGAACTAGACTCTGACAACATCGATCCGTATTGAGCTCGTATGTCATGAACCATGTACAAGTCACTTACTAAAACATGTGCCTCAAGTTTTTGCAATAGATAACCAATTTATTTGTGGACACTATGATCATTTATGTGGTTAAGTGTATGGTATAAGATGACTCCTGGGGAAGTCACGATGTGGCTCCATTTCAGATTGTAGGTTACATATATATGCAAAAGAGAAATAATAAGTGCATTAATTGATGACGGTAATAAGGGTTAAGCACATTGCTATGTTCTCAAACCAAACTGTAGCATCATCATGTGATCCACTGAGTTGGAAAATATAGATAGTTTATTAGTAGTTCTCACAGTTTCAGTTATTCTAAATCCATCCTAATCTTATGCCTCTTCTGGTTCTCAAGCTTTCATTATAAATCATTTTAGTGTCGGTCTAATGTTTGAGCCCTCAAGCCATCGGATTCATTCTCTGGATTTGAATTGGATTAGATATTGACAGAGACAAGAACGGCACAAAAAATTGTGGTATTAGCACACACATTAGGGAGATATGACTTTAGTTTGTCCCGATATTCCTCAACACAAATGAATATCGTGTGAAAAACAAAACAATATACAAGTTGTAGTAGTTAATTTAGTTGATAAAATGCTTTGCGGCAAAAAAAAGTGAAACATCTCCTTCATCCTTAGCAAGAAAATGGCGATGGTCTTGTCGCAAGATACATGGGAAAACTAGCGGATTTCGTCCAAGGAGAGGCATGCAAGGTGCTTGGTGTCAAGGAGGAGATCGAGACGTTTGAGAGAAGAATTGAGAGGATCAAAGCTTTTCTTCATCATGCAGAGAGGCAGCATGGAGACACAAGATGCCAGGGTAAGATTTCATGAAACTTATTCACTGGAGGTTGAGTGGCATCGTAGGAACACAGATTGAAGATGATACTCGAAAGAGAAGCGTGAGGTGTTTGGGATTGTTGGGATGGGTGAAATCCGGACGACCATTCTAGCACTTAAAATGTCATTCGATGCTGAAAGTATCGAACATGGCTGCACTATTCAGATATCGGCTCACTCAAAGATATCATTCGACTTGGATATGAACTCGTCTCTCTGGGTACATGAGATTTCTTCTTGGTGCTGGACGACGTATGGCGTGCAGATGTATGATGGGAGAATTTACTCAGGATCTCTACGCTAAGTGGAGTGGCCAGCAGTAGGATCTTAGTTACCACTATAGATGGAAAGATGGTAAGAGTTAGTGTCCACGTCAACAAAATGAATGATGAGAGTGGCTGGGCATTGCTTTGTAAAATGGTTTTGGAAGATAAAGGAGCAACATGAGATTCAAAGATCAAGAGAAATGGGGACTAGAATCGTTAAAAAGTGTGATGGGCTTTCTCTCGCCATAAAAGGCAGTCGGAGGGGTCTTAAAAAGTGTGATGGGGAAGAAGCAGGGCAGAGTGGGAGAAATTACTCCGTAGTGATTTGTGTTGTTTGAATCAAATTGAAGAAGAATGAAGAAGAAGTACCAGCGGCTTTATACTTGAGATATGAGGATTTGCCACCTCATCTCAAACAGTATATTATTATTATTATTATTGCGCTCTCCACCCCACAACCATTTGCAAGAATCTTGTTTTGCTTGCTTTGGATTGCTGAAGGCTTTACGGCTGAACAAGGAGATAGATAGGTTGATAGAAGAAATAGGGTGAGGACTATTACAGCGATCTAATTTTGCGGAATCATTTGCAACTGGATCCATTGTATGGGGACCAGAAAGCATTATCTGGGTGCAAGTTTGATGGAAGGAGAAAGCATTAGTATAATAGAGGAGGATGAAACATCGAATATAAACCAACCCCCTAGATGAAGAATCACCATTTGTGACAAATATTATTCAGGCTATCCAACCAAGTTATGTAATAAACAGATTACTTGAGAATTTTAGTCCTCTTCGATAGCCCCCCAAACAAGATATCTATGCATCTTGGATCTGATCAACACATCCATCCATAGAATTTCAGATAGATCAGCCAACTGATACATCTAAGAAACCTAAACTTCAAAGAAATAAACATCCGTGAGATACTGAAAACCTTAAGCAAGGACTAGACTACATAACCTAGTATGCCGTGGTATCTCTAGAACTTCATTGACTAATACACCTAAGAGAATAAGAAGAATAGTAATAAAAAATCTTAATAATATCATAGGATCCATAATTGACCATGCTGAGTTTAGGAGAAAGCCGAATATACGAAGAAAGGAAAAGATCATATACAAGTGCTATCCCTTCTCAAATAGTAATAAGGTGAAATTAAATAAAAAAATCAAGATAAAAGTTATATATATATATATATATAATTCTAAAAAAAGAAAAATATTTATATGATCTTGAACTATTCATGGGCTTGAGTTCTATAGGCATAATCACTTAGACTTGGATGAATCCATACATATAGATGTCATCTATTTATAGGTGTTGAATAATTATTTAAACCAAGAGATTCTTATCTCTAAAACTATATTTAATCAACTTATTAAAGATAAGATAAAAGATACCAATCTAAAATCTTTCAAAAGATATATCTTAAATTTTAACACTCCCCCTTAAGGTATACTTTTGAGTTATAAGATAAGTATACTTATCTTATAACTCAAAATATATTTGTACTTATCTTATCTTATCTTATAAAAATAACTCAAAGTATACTTATTTTATAAATATTTAACAGTCCCATTTAAAGTATACTTATCTTATAACTATAGAATTATAAGATAAGTCTTAGCTTGCTTTGAAGATTTTTAAACGATCTTTTGGATAGAGATTATCTACAATAGTATCTTTGCTCTTGATCTTTATGACTTCGGACTCCTTAAAGCATCTTTTTCTGAATGAAATGATTTACAATTTTAATATGTTCGATTTTTTATGACAAATTAGATTTGTAGCCAATTTTAAGATACTTTAATTGTTACACTATAAAATAGTTAGTCCATTAATTTGATAGTAAATTTCTTGATTAAACACCTTAATTATCTACATTCTTGATTAACAAGTGAGAAAGTCTTATTATCGAAAGAGAAACAGATTATTATTTCTTACTACACCATGAGATATAAGTAGAACCATATAAAAAGATATAGTCATCAGTAGATTTACAATTATCTAAATCACCTCCCAGATCACCATCTACATAATCATGCAATTCAAAATGTATATCTTTCTTATTGAATAATCTCAAATCAATAGAATTCACATATTTTAAAACTTACTTTGTTGCATTAAGATGTGGCTTCACTGGAGATTACATAAAATGATTTACAAGACCAATTGAAAATGTAATATCTGATCTTGTAATTATTAAGTATACGAGACTATCAAAAAGAGTATAAAGAGATCGACGGTCAGAAAGACCCTTGCTATTATTATAACTTAGCTTTATATTTATGGAGTAGAAAATCTTCTTACTTTTGTTAATTCTAAACCTTTTAATAATTTTTTTTGCATAGCTTATTTGAGAGATAAATATAACTTATTTTGTATTCATCATCTCTGGATCAAGAAAATTATTAAGCTCCCCCAAGACTTTCATTTCAAACGGTAGAGATAGATCACCAAAAAAACTTTCAAATCTATATCATCCACAGAAGACTAATAACATATAGGCTTTTTTGCTTTTTAATAAATAAGCTAGGATCCGAATAAGAAAAATAATAATCATAAAAATGTATGTATTAAGTAATTTTTTCATACTATGCTTTGGCAGCTTACTTTAAACTATAGAGGGCATTCTTAAGCTTATAAACATAATTTGGTTTAAAAATAGAAGTGTACCGCGATGGTTGTTCCATATTAATGTCTTAGTCAATTTCACTATATAGGAATGCATTCTTTACATTAAATTGACAAAGGTTCCATCTATGATTAGCTACTAGAGCAATTACCTTCCGAATAGATATCATCTTGGGACAAAGAGTTTTCTCATAATCTTCTCTATATTCTTTGGGAAAATTTCTTTACAACAAGTTTTGCCTTATAGCTACTAGCGACCTATACTTCTATCTGACTTATATTTCACGTTGTAGACTCATTTATAAATAATCATATCTATATTTATAAGCTTTGACACAAGATCTCAAGTTTTATTTTTATAAAGAGTCTTCATTTCTTTATTCATGGCATCCTCCCACAACTTAATACCTTTAGCTCTATCAAAATAAGTAGGATTAAGATCATTAATTAGTTTAGAAATATGCTTACATTGTCTCTATCTCTATAGCTGGTTTGAAAATAATTTTTTTTATCTTCTCAATACTAGAATTTTCTCTTTATGAACATTAATACCGACCTATACTTTGCTCTACCATTAGCGATGAAAAAAATAATATGAGTAAATACAGATGAGAAAGAAAATGAGTCAAAAATTCTTAAGAGAACTAGATGATAAAAGAAACTCAACCATAAGTTTGAATATATATCAATTTCACTATTGTGATTGATATTTTTTAAAAAAACTATTTGTGGAGAATAATAAGAAGAAACTTCATCAAACATAATATCTCAAGATATCATATACCTATGTGCTTAGAGATCTATGTATTTTCAACATTTCTTTCATTTTTTATAGCCAATAAAGATGTATTTCTTGATCTTAGAATCATGCTTGCTTTTCCTTGAGTCTGGTATGTAAACACAGCATAGAGAACATAATACTCTGAAATATTTAACATTTAGTTTTGTTAGGATCAAAAGTAGCGCTAAGAGGGGGGGTAATAAATTAGTGCAACGAAAAAATTACGTCGATTCGAAAGCCTTTGTATGATAAATCTAGTTTCAGCGAGTTTTGTTAACATTGAGTTTTGTTAACAATGTTAGGACTCAAATCATTTGTTTCACTTTAAATAAGTAGAGAAGAGAAGGTTAGGTAGTTTGCAATGTAGTAAAGTTGAATGCAGTAAAGAGAATTTGCAGTAAGGAAAGAATATACCAGAATTTATAGTGGTTCGGTCGTTGTGATCTACATCCCCTTCCGATTCCTCTTCCGTCGAGGTCACCGTCATCCACTAATGGTCCTCCTTTAATAAGCGAAGACCAACCACCTCTTTATAGTGTTTTCTCCTTTTCACGGGTTTAGGAGATAACCCTTACAAGTCTCACTCCTTTTTCTTGGATGATTACAAAGCTAAGAGAGGGAGGAGGAGGACTCTTCTCACTTTTACAACACTTTTAACACCCCAACACTTAAGATTTTTTCACACTTTTAATTGTACTTTATTGTCCTTCAATACAAAAAAAGAGTGAAATATTTATAGGCCTAAATGACTTTAGAATTGGAGTCAAAAAGTTTCACATCCCCGGATTTCGAGGTACTGGCAGTAACACCGTCTGACTCTCTGATAGTGGGTGGTACCACTACCCAATCTGACGATATCACCGCCTAATAGAGCTTCGGAGACCGAGCTCTAGCAGTATCACCGCTTGATAAGCGGTGCCATATCTAGCAAGTAATAACTACCAGCGGTACCACCGTCCAGAACTCCTGGGAGACCGAGTCCCAAGCGGTGCCACCGTTGATTGTGACTGCAGGTGCTGAATGGGCTATTCAATCCGGCCTAATTCAGCCCTATTAAGGGCCCAATTGGCCCCTAATTGAGTTAGTGGGATTACCTCCCAATCCTAACTCAACTTAAGGTTTAACTATGATAATTAAGATATTTAACAAAGCATTCTTGGTTTGAAATGTCAATTGTTCTTCCGATGAGCTTCCAACGTTCTTCCGACGAACTTTCGACGATCTTTCGGCAATGTTCCAACGAACTCCCAATAAGCTCCTGGACTTTACGATGATCTTCTTGGTGAGTTCCGATGAGCTTCTTTGGCAAGCTTCTAGACTTTTTGGTTAATTCCGGTAGAACTTCTGACGAACGTCCGGACTTTCGACAAACTCTCGAACTCCCAAGGAAGTCTCAATCTTGACTCTAGCACAACATTTGCTTTATGTCTTACTACTATCATAGTTAATCCTACACACTTTTCTCAACATATAGATTAGATCAAATAATTTACTAATTGATTTCATCATCAAAATCCGAGATTCAACAATCTCCCCTTTTTTTATGATGATAATCAATTGATGACGGAGTTAACCTTAACTGCCCCTATCTATATGCCATGCTTGAGAAAAGACATTCTTGAATTCAAGTCCTTTGAATTTAAGCATCAAAATGATAAGTTATTTTTATTTAAACTTATCAACATGTACATCATGATACTTATCATGATTTACCAATTCAAAATACGATACCACGTATTTATCAATAAAAATGATGCAAGGCATGACATCCATTTTTAAGTCTAATGATGATAGACAATCATTATTTTCAAATATGATATGAGTTTCGAATATGAAATTTAGCAAGATGACAATTCTCGATAAAGGATGATAATTCATCATTTTTGAGGCATGGTATCTATTAGGATCAAAAGCACTAAGAGGGGGGGGGTGAATTAGTGCAGCGGATAAAAACGTCAACTTCGTCAAATCTTTCGTACAATAAAAACCGTTTCCGACGGAAAACCGATTTTGGAAACTTAGCTTGAAAGCACACATAAATGTGTTGAAGGAAGTAAGCTATTGAAGGGGTTTACAGTAAGGTAATAGCAGGAAATAAAATGCAAACCAGAGAAGACGAGAGTTTATAGTGGTTCAGTCAATCGTGACCTACATCCACTCCTCTGATTCCTCTTCCGTCAAGGCCACCGGCATCCACTAATGATCTTCCTTTACTAGGCGAAGATCAACCTCCTTCTTACACCCCTCTTCTCCTTTTACCAGGTTTAGGAGACAACCCTTACAAGCACTCACTCTCCTCTCTTAAAAAGAATTCTAACACTTAAGCTAGAGGAGTGATTTCTCAACTGATTTCTACATCTTTTCTCTCCTTTTTTGCTCTCTATGCTTGTGTATTTTACCCAGGGATGGGAGGGGTATTTATAGACTCCAAACCAGTTTGAATTCCGAGCTCAAAACTGTCATCTCCCGGAATTCTGGGGTCTGGCGGTTACACCGCTTGATTGGGGCGGTTGCACCGCCTGGCAGAGCTCGGAGACTAAGCCTCTGGGTGGTGCAACCGCTTGTCAGGGGCGGTTGCACCGCTTGGCAGAGCTCAGAGACTGAGCCCTGGCGGTGCCATCGCCTACTTGGGGCGGTTGCACCGCCCAGTCTCGCTCGGAGACTAAGCCCTAGCGGTGCCACCGCCTACACTATTTCAGCTCACTGGTTGGGCTCCAAACTTGGCCCAAACCAGTCCGAACCCGGGCCCAATTAGCCCCTACGTGGGTTATAGGATTAACACCTAATCCTAACCCTAATTAACGTACTAACTACGAATTTAAAGACATTTCTTAAGCTATTACAAAGTCCGCAAGTCAAGACTTCTTTCGGCGAGCTTCCGACGAACTTCCGACGGTCTTCCGATAAACTCTCGGAAACCATTCTGCGGACTTCCGACAAGCTCCTAGTCTTCACGATTTGATCTTGGCGAGTTCCGACGA
>NC_025210.1:24746790-24767104 GCF_000313855.2 Musa acuminata subsp. malaccensis
GTGGTGCTAATGCTTATTCGCGTAAATATCAAGTCAAAATGAAGTTCAATTTTCGTAAATAGGAGAAAAAACTTTTATTAAAATTATCAATTCATAAAAGACCAATCTTACCAATGTTCCATTAATCAGATTTCCCTTTTTGCAATGAGAAGAAATAATAGCAAATGAAGATTCAATTTTCAAATATCGAGAAATCTAGAAATTCGAAAAATATGAGAAATGAACTCATGCATAAGAATTCTTAAGTTTCAAATATTGAGAGATCAAGATCAAGTATTTATCACATAAGATTTCAAATAATCATTGCATCATCATATCATCAAACATGATCTTATAGAATATAAGTATCATTTTATAACTGATAGTTTTAATTCTAATGATCTTTTCTTTGTTATTTTGGATAGAGAGCTTTATGAGTTATTTTGGATCTCTGGTCATAAGCCTTAAGCATTCACTATCAAACTATCATTCTTGCTTCTAGCTTATTATGGTAGATAATTCTACAAAAAAAGGGTGATTTTAGGGTACCCATTTGACCTTAGGTGCCTCAAAAATCGATCTACTCAACTTATTATGTTGCATTGAGTTCTTTACGATTCCTTTAGGAACCCAAATCAATTTATGTAGACTACATCTCTTAAACAGACATTGATAAGCAATATGTCCAAATTTGTAACAAAAGTTGCATTTGTTTCGGGGTGAAACATACAAGGTATGTCCTTTAACAAAGGTGGTTGGATTTTGATGAGAGCTACTCACAAATCCGATTCCGCCTCTTCTATGAATATGACTCTTATTGGCAAGGATCATGCTCAAGGACTTGCTACCAACCTCAAACTTTTCTAAGGTTTCTTTGAGTAACAAGTTTTCCTTTTTAAGCATTTCTAATTCATCACATTTTATGCAAGGAGCTAAACTATCATTGTGCTCAACTTTTAATCTATCAAAATCACTAATAAAAGAAGTATGCTCCTTTTTTAACTGTTTATATTTTTTACTAACTAATTTACATTCATCAAATAAATCATGAAAAGCACTTAGTAATTCATCAAAAGATAAATTTACATTTAATAAACTGCTTACCTCATCTCCGATAGCCATTAGTGCATAGTGAGCAACTGTGTTGGTTGGCTCCTCTTCTTCGGATGCACTTGAATAATCCTAAGTTGCTTTAAGAGCATTCTTCTTTGGTTGCTCCTTCTTTGCTCGAGGACATTCGCTTTTGAAATGTCCTGGCTTCTTGCATTCGTACCATATAACTTGTTCTTTCTTTAGTTCAATTTTATTTTTAATGTCATTTTTAAATTTATTTCTTTTTATTATTTTTTGAACTTTCTTGTCAAGAGTGTCGAGTCATCATCATAGTCCTCATCATTTGAATTTTCTTTCAAGTGGTCTTCATGAGTTCTTAGTGTCATATCCTTCTTGTTCTTTGGAAGGTTGTTCTCAAGCTCTTCATAAGCGTTGCAAGTCATCTCATAGGTCATTAGTGACCCGATAAATTCTTCGAGAGGAAAGTTGCTTAAATTCTTAGCCTCTTGAATGGCCATTACTTTAGGGCCCCAACTCTTTGGAAGGAATCTCAAGATTTTATTAACAAGTTCAAAGTTCGAAAAACATTTGCTAAGAGCTTTTAAACTATTGATGACATCTGTAAAGCGGGTGTACATGTTGACAATAGTTTTGCTTGGCTTCATCCGAAACAATTCATAAGTATGAACTAAAAGATTTATCTTTGGCTCCTTTACTTTACTAGTGTTTTTGTGAGTGATTTCGAGTGTGTACCAAATATCAAAAGCTGTTTCACAAATAGGCACTCGATTGAACTTGTTTTTATCTAAAGCACAAAACAAGGCATTCATAGCCTTAGCGTTTAAAACGAAAGTCTTTTTCTCCAACTCATTCCAATCATTCATTGGAAGAGAAGACTTTTGAAAGTCATTTTCTACATTGTTCCATAACTCAAAATTCATTGAAATTAAAAAAATCCTCATTCTAGTCTTCCAATATGTGTAATCTGTCCCATTGAACATGGGAGGACGTATAATTGAATGACCCTCTTGGTTACTGGCAAATGTCATCTCTCTTGAGTTTCAAATCAAACGAGAGTGACCTTGCTCTGATACCAATTGTTAGGATCAAGAGCGGCACTAAAAGGCGAGGTGAATTAGTGCAGCGAAAAAATTACGTCGATTTGAAAGCCTTCGTACAATAAAAATCAGTTTCAATTCAAATCATTTGTTTCACTTTGAATAAGTAGAGAAGAGAAGGTTGGGCAGTTTGTAATGTAGTAAAGTTGAATATAGTAAAGAGAATTTGCAGTAAGGAAAGAACATATAAGAATTTATGGTGGTTCGATCATTTTGACCTACATCCACTTTCGATTCCTCCTCCGTCGAGGTCACCGACATTCACTAATGGTCCTCCTTCAATAGGTGAAGACAAACCACCTCTTTAAGATGCTTTCTCCTTTTCACGGGTTTGAGAGATAACCCTTACAAGTCTCACTCCTCTTTCTTAGATGATTACAAAGCTAAGAGAGGGAGAACTCTTATCACTTTTATAACACTTTTAACACCCCAACACTTAAGATTTTCCCACACTTTTAATTGCACTTTGTTACCCTTTTATATAAAAAATGGTGAGATATTTATAGGCCCCAATGACTTCAAAATTAGAGCAAAAAAGTGTCACATCCTCGGATTTTAGGGTACTGGTGGTACCATCGCCTGACTCTATGACACTAGGCGGTACCATGGCCTAATCTGGTGGTATCACCGCTTGACAGAGCTTTGGAGACCGAGCTCTGGCGGTACCACCTTTGGTAGGTAATAACTACCGGCGATACCATCGCCCAAAACTCCTAGGAGACCGAGTCCTAGGTGGTGCCACCGTCGGCCATGACTTCAGGTGCTGAATGAGCTATTCAATCCAGCCCAATTCAGCCCTATTAAGGGCTCAGTTGGCCCCTAACTGAGTTAGTGGGATTAACTCTCAATCCTAACTCAACTTAAGGTCTAACTATGATAATTAAGACATATAAGAAAGCATTCTTGGTTTGGAATGTCAATTGTTATTTTGGTGATCTTCCGGCAAACTTTCGACAATCTTTCGACAATATTCCATTGGACTCTTGGCAAGCTCTTGGATTTTACGATGATCTTCTTGGCAAGTTCCAACGAGTTTCTTTGGCAAGCTTCTGGACTTCTCGGTCAATTCCGACAGAACTTTCAACGAACGTCCGAACTTCCGACAAACTCTTGAACTCCCAACGAAGTCTCGATCTTGACTCTGACAAAACATTTACTTTATGTCTTACTACTATTATAGTTAATCCTACACACTTTTCTCAACATATAGATTAGATCAAACAATTTACCAATTGATTTTATTATCAAAATCCAAGATTCAACATGTTTCACACTAAACATGAGCTCATATTAGAGACTTTAGATTGATTATAGTAAGAGGAGTTTGGTTAATAACATAAGTTATATACGTCATACCTTCTGCCCATAAGGCTTTGGGTAAATTCTTTGCATAAAGCCAACACTGATAAGTTTCCATTAGATTTGAATCTTCCACCATTTTTTCGTGGTGTATTTTCATATGTGAGTTCCTTTTTAATATCATATTTTTTATTAAAGAAGAAGAATATATTAGAAGTGAACTCCTCACCACATAACCTTTTGATTTTTCTTTCAAGAACATTTTCAATTATTAACTTAAACTCTTAAAATTTTAAAAAAAATCTAATTTTTTCTTCTCATGGTAGACCCAAGTAAACCTTATAAAATTATTAATAAAAAGAAGTAAATAACAAAAATTTGAATTAAATGGAGTTTGAGTAGAGTCCATTAGATTGTTATGAATAAGCTCTAAGAAAAATTTATATATTAAAAGTAATCCATCAAATGGTTGTATATGTGTCTCTCCATATTGACAACATTCATAAACTTTATTACTACTAAAAATAGTAAAATTAAGAAAACTATTAATTAGACTTTTTTGCATCATAATTTTTAATTTGAGAAAATTTGTATGATCAAGTCTAGTATTCCCATATTGATGCACCTGCTCATCCTATCAATATAAAAGTTAGATATTAATAAAATATATACAAATTTGATCCTTTTATCGGTATGTACTATATCTACATTTAATTTTATTATATTACTTAACTTCATTAGGATAAAAAAATAATAATTTTAAGCATCAACTACATTTACAAAAGAAAAGAAAATTTTCTTCGTAGAATATGATACACATTTTTTGATATAATAGAATCATTATCTTTATATGAGATTATGGTAATATCTTCCTTGTTTACTTGATGAATAATATTGTATACTATGATAATTACATCATTACCTTTATATTGATAAAGATTGATGGATTTGGTACCATCACTGATGAGATGATAACTATATCCTGATCAACTATCCAATTATTTTTGAAGTTGATAGATGTCATGGCCTTAATAGTTTCAGCCATAAAACATTTTTCCTAATCTTTAGCATTGGGTAAATCTTCTTTATTTATAATATTTTCTCCTTTAATCTTAATACGATGATTTTTCTTAATATAACCTGACTTGCCACATCTATAATATTTGATCTTCTTTGATTTATATCAAATGAGACTCTAGTTTATTTTTAGCATCATCCTTCTTTTTTTTAATCTTTATCATTATTCTTTTTTATTTATAAAAGAGATATCTACATCTCCTCTTGAAGTAGACACTCTCATCGTTTGACAAGCTAAGGATTCCTACGAGGTAAAAAGATTTTCCAACTCTACTAGGACTAGTTGTTGAACCAATCCTTAAATAAATATAATATAAAGAATAATATTCTTTTCAAATATTATGAATAATATAATATTTTATTTGTACATTAGAAATAAGCTCATATGTATTTAAGAGTGATATTTTTTAACATAAATTTTTAATCTTTAAAAGGTACTAAGAAATTAAGAGATCGAATAGTATTTGTCAAATTATTCTTTAAATACTAAACCCAAACCATATTCTTTTTATTGAGTAATACATCGAATCTCTAAGATTGATTTATAATCAATAGTATGTTCAAAGAGATCATGAGAAATATATATCTTTTATACAAATTCAATTTTTATATTTAATGTCTTCCATCTCTTCATAGAATATCCATTTGTAGCATTTGGTGTTGTTGTTACATTACCACCAATCACATCTCTTATATATTTTCCTTATGAGATAATATTCTAAAAAGAAGAATTTTAGATCTTATAGTTATATTGATTGAGAAGTTCAATACTAAATCCATTAACTCAACTATTATAATACATAGTCAAAAAAAATTATCTTCTACGCTAAAGAGATTTTGAAATACAAATTATCATTCTTGTGATTTTAATACCCTGAAGAAGAAAAAAAGAAAACATGCAAGCGTAACCCCTTTTCAAATAGTAGTAATAAAGTATTACTAGTCGAAAATAAAAAATAAAAAATAAAAGAAGGGAAAACCAAGATGGAAGTATAAAACAATATATTTAACTTCTCAAAAGAAAAACATGAATTACTTTTGGACTAAAGCAGGCTTAAACAGCTAGACTTGATAGATATACAGATGTTATCTATTTATATGTGTAGAGACTCTTATCGTTGAAATTCTATTTAATTAATTTATTAAAGATAAGATAAAAGATAATAATCTAAAAATCTTTCTAAAATATACGTTAAATTTTAACATGACTAAGGGTATGACTTACCAGAGCTGTATTCGAATAGACGACGTTCTCGGATCCATGCAACGAGGATCAAATCCACGGAGTCGAGAAGATCTTCAACCAGCTTTTCTCTCCACTAAGCCTGCACCTGGTCGACGATTACCCGGCTGGATGGCATCAAAGATAACAACTCCTATGGCTTTCCCAAACCTGGCAACGTTGTAACTTTGGAATCTTCGATCATGTGTGGATCGAGTTCCCTCCGGTGAGATTCCTTGATGTTAAGGGAACGGAGGCAATCAAAATTATCCGGCCTGAATTCCTCGATCCAGGTGGTGAAGCAGGAGGAGGAGGAGCACCCGCATTTTCCAAGCCTGAATCTATCGGAAGAATGGGTGGGAGAAAAAGGTTGATGATGGTGGTGGACGAGACCTGGATCTACTTACTGTTCTAGAATCATTGCTCTCTACTAGACTGACTGTCCCAAGCTGAGAGCTGTTCCGGACGTCCTACACCATGCATGCTCCCAACTTGAATAACTTTTGCGTGAGAGAAATCAGTGACCTCCTATTTTTGACGGATTCGTTTGAAATCATAGTCCATTGGTTGGTGTAGTATTTATTGTATTGGTAGAGCGCTTGGAGATCAACTTTTGCGTGAGAGAAATTAGTGACCTCCCATTTTTGACGGATTCGCTTCAAATCATAGTCCATTGGTTGGTGTAGTATTTATTGTATTGGTAAAGCGCTTGGATTTAAAAGTTCTCATCCTATTATTTCAGACGTTTGCTACTTGTGTGCTATATCAGATTCCAATACTCTATTTTGATAACAATTCCATTTTTTTTGTATCATTCAATAAGTGCGATGTAATAACTATGCAAACAGTATGATATCCATTCGCACGAGTTGCTATGCATAGCTGAAGGCAAGTCTAGCGAGTGCTAAAAGCATGCATATGATGTGATTTTCCGTGATAATTGTTTGTTATTTTTATCCTTAGAAAAACATAAGGGAATCATGAACATTGAACGAATTGCTTGTATCTGTATGTATGTATGCCCTAATGTCAAAGCGTAAACTACTAACAGCATTTGATTTCAATATCGAATCTATATTCCTTGAATCACTTTGTGCGGATTATTTATATTCAGGATTGTATTTAGAAAATAATTTATATTTCTTTTATTACTCAACCAAATATGATGTGATTATGGAGACACTAAGCTTTGGATGTCTGCTGGTCAATGACGGGGACTTCTTCGTGTGCCAACCCATCTAAAGCACAGTTATAGAAAAGAAAATTCATAAACTGGCTATCAGATTTTGCAGCTGTAATTATTTTTGGATTGTTTCTTAGTGTTTTAAATCGAAGTGATAGACATTTAGTATGGGGTGATGGATATTATATGACATGTGGTGCCACTAATCTTCTTCGTTCCGCTAATGGTCATCACCTCCGAGAACGGTTGCCTTTCATGAAGAAGAGGGAAGCTCCCATCTCCATTTTGTGACCGCTGCAGTACCTCCTCGATCGAGCCATGGCCTGAAGGATAGCATAATTACACATGCAAAGACTAGAGAGATCTCCGGACTCAGCATGGAAGAAGACTTCCCTGCACTGTGAGAGGAAGGTATGATGATGAAATGGAGCTACCAGTTGGTTACAATGCCAGGGAGAGTTGCCTTTTACTCTTGCTCCATGGATAAGATTTCCATGGTGGCAGATTAAAGATCATGGTGGAAATGTTGTGGATGCGTGTGCTTATGAAGCATACACGGATTTTAGCTTGACAATTGCAGTTTAAGCAGCCCATGACAGATCAACAAGTCTTAGAAGGAATGACATGATTGGTGTTAACGTATCAGAAAGTCTCAAATGTTGCGTCCGACGAAGAGCCATTTCTATTGCACGGAATAGAGATGGTTGACCCTAGCGGCACCCCTGCACTCATTCGTGCCTGTCGACGACCTACTCCACCGATCTACCTTCCTGGAGATTGAAGACAAAGAGTCAGCCGCGCCTGGGACGCAACTGGCTCGAAGCACCCGGCATGTAGTCGTCGCGGGTAAGACTTTGCGGGTGGGACGAATCGATACGCATGGACGCACAAATTAGAAAGCAAAGCGAACGCAATGATTCGGTTGTGATTTCTGAGCCTTCTTTGTTCAGATGATAAGTTAAATGAAGTAATGCTGCTTCACATTTATTATGCTTAATTATGGCAGCAGTCATTTGTTTTTCCTGAAAATATAAATCTTAAACATCCCTACTTCATATTAATCGACATAAAGTTGCACCTCCATAATCAATAATTTCCATATTTATCTCTTTAAATTTATATTTTATACATAAATATTTATAAATAATATTTAATGTTCGAAGAATATATCCACTGTGTTTCTTACACATAAGATAAGAGCGTGTGCGATACCCCGAGTTAAAGGAATCTCTGATGGCAAACATAATATTGTGGAGATTCCGAATGGCTAATGAGTCATTATACTTTGCATGGATCTTTCTAGCTTTTACTCTGGATTTTTTTGGATTGAGTTAGGTAGTCTTTATCCGCTCTGAAAGGGAATACAGAAGCTGTTGGATCTGAGGGTTTGTCCAGTCTTTGGTGGGTGGACGAGCAGGTGGGGCCTCCTCCTCTGCCTCTGCTCCATGGATGATGATGATGATGATGATGATGATGATATCCGGAAGTCACTTTGAGTGTGATGTACAACTGCTTGGACTCATTTGTTTGGTTGGTCTCATCGTTTTGTGGAAGGAGGCTGAAATGGCGAATCAGACTTCTATCACTACCCCTGAATGATTGAGTTGGTGATGGTTGTGTAGATGCGGCTTCTGGTACCAATCAGAGGGGGGGCCAAAAATTGCATCTTTTTGGTTGTTTGGGTAGGGAAAACTCTTGGTTTTTGCTGTGTAGGGAGGGTGAGGGATCATTCGGAATTCTTGTATTGATTTCTTTGGACTTGGGACCGTGAGCACAAAGATTTCCAATCATTTACAAGGTTCTTTATTGTTCTTTGTCTGGCTTCTCTGGTTCCCAATTTCCCTCTGGTTACCGCTGTGTCCTCAGGTGAGAATATTTTTCTTTCGTTTTAATCTTGGTTGATTGCAGAAAGCTCTCTTTTTGTTGTGGAGTGGTGATTTTTCTTCGTCTGTGTTGTTTCTTTGCATTCTGACGTTGGTCCCTTTGATTCTTTCCCACATCTGTCCTTCCCCATGCCGGCAATATTACTTTACAATCTCCTTTCTGGATGATTTTTCCAGCTGCCAGTTAGCCAGCAGGTGTCGATTTGCTGTTCAAGACATAGTCCGGATCCAATTTTCCATCAGTTAATTCGAAATAATTTAGTGGGACGGCTGTTTCAAAGGAAAGATCCGATCATGTGCTCATAATTTGATGGATTTGGAGCATCCTTTTTGCCGCTTGATTTTCTAGTTATATGCTTACTTGGAGAGACGGCGATGGAAGAAGAAAGCTGCGGTTCATCATGGACGAGGGAGCAGGAAAAAGCGTTCGAGAATGCCTTGGCAACTCACCCTGAGGATTGCAGTGACCGGTGGGAGAAGATTGCAGCTGATGTGCCTGGGAAAACCATCGAGGAAGTGAAGGACCACTATGAGCTTCTGGTTGAGGATATCAATGGCATCGAGTCTGGCAGAATCCCTCTACCCTGCTACCCCTCTTCCTCGGAAGGTGGTGACCATGCTAATGATGGTGGTAGTGGTAAAAAGGGAGGAAACCCACATGGTGATCCCGGTCACACTGGGAAGGCATCGAGGTCAGATCAAGAACGCAGAAAGGGGATAGCTTGGACCGAGGATGAACACAGGTTAACTCTGTACTCAAAAATTGGTTGTATTTCTTCGATCTGTTTGCTTATTAGAGAATCATTTTTTCGCACGTAACCTCTAAAATATTGAGATAATAAGGGGAAAAAAAATCTGGCACCTGCTTTTGGATTCTTAGGTCAGGAAATGATTCTTATAACAAAAGACCGCAGAGGATAACTTTCTTGTCGAATGGAACTTGTGTGAGTACTATAAGCTTCAGAAGAGCTAGTTGGTTTAGGACTCCCAAATAAATAGTGCTTTGTGTTTTATAGGGTGCATCTAGATTTGTTCTTATTGCTTCTGGGGCTAAGCAATGAATCAAGTTTGTGGATCTTGTGCACTGAGACCGAGCCAACACTCATACTATTATCTTCTCGAATTGTGTCTTCATGTTATTTTTTTAGTGGTAAGATAATGGTTATTCCCCTACGGAATGAAGACAAATGTTGGGTTTCTGCTGTAACTTATAACTGATATTAGGCTTGTAACTTCAACTATCTAATACAGGGTCTTGGATCGGTTGTGTTGTCACATGATTTGGTTATTATCCACTTGACTTCTGTGGACTTTGAAGATGTAACCACAGTATTTTTTATATGATCATTAGAAACTCAAGATCTCTGTGGAAGGTTGTCACATACCATAGGTTCAAAAAGATGATGCATCCAAGAAATAAACTGAAGTTCTTGTTCAAACAAGCAACTATGAAAAGTCACATTAGCAACCTACAGGATCGATGTTGGGGTGAAAATTTGTTGATAATTCTTTTGCTTTCTATAATGGTATGCCACTGAATTCAGAATAAGTCATATCTAGTGTAAAATGAATATAAAATCAGTATATTTGCCCACTATGAAGACAATATTAGCAGAGTATCAATTTTTTCTTTTAGATGGAATAGGATTCAGTGGTGTTTGACCAAGCTATGTCCAAATTCTCTTTCTTGGAAAAAGGTTGATTTTGTTTGGGGACGATCTCCGCAGACTAGCCTGTTTCCATATATTGAGTAGGATTCATATTACAAGCCGAGCCATATCCTAGATCTCTTTCTTTGGAAAAAAATTCTGAGTTTTAGTTTTGGAATGTGAATATCCTTTTCATTAATTTAGCAATTTATTCTAGTCAAACTTCTTTTCCTTCACTTTCTTAAACCAGAGAAAAATATCTTTATGTCAGGTTCTGCCGAACATTCTACTCCAGGCAAGTAAGTTTGCTATACTTGTTCAATTGCATCCACATAGGGAGAAGGATGTTGATGCTTGTTCTGATGTGCTAAAGTGAAGCCAACTATTTTGAGACTGAATCTCTCTGCAACCTAAGTTGCCCTCCTCACCATAACTTAAGGTGTGCAATTAAACTATGTTACCCAATTTTATCATTCAGAAAAAAAAAAGAAACAGCAAGACTACTTGGTAATTGTTTAAGAACAAGAAAAGAGTAATCCTGTTAATAAATGTCCCAGTGTTGAGGAAGTCTTTAAGAGACAATATGTTTGCTCCAATGGTCCTCTCTTGTGTATTGTACATGCTCACATATAGTCAACTGGATGCTTTGAGAAGATTTGCAGATTCCAAATGCCATTTTCTACCATTATTGTAACCATCACCTTAAATCCTCATTTACGTTGCCTCCTCATAACAAAGAGATGCTGACACAACTCCATTTTAATAATCCAACAGCAACGAGGAACAAAAAACAATAGTTTCTTTTAGCACTTCTCATGTTTACTAATTTGTCATGTATTCTGTTAAAATTACAGCATGGTGTACCATGCACTAACTGTTTGTGAAGGCTGTCATGGAGAATTATAGCATGATCTAGTAACTGAAAGCAGGACTATAATCATGATCTAAAGATTCCAGTGGTCTACTAGTTATGGATTAAAAACATCCAATAATGTTTAGCTACTATATACTCGTATTGCTTTGTGAGCAGGTAAATGTAGGTAATAACAACTAACTTTCTTGTTATATGATTTGAGAGATTATCAATGGATAATTGCTTCTTATTTTATGTGTTATTAATGCCAAATGCCTTGATTCAACTTTTATACTATATTTTGGTGGATATGATATGTCTTCTAGGCATCTTGCATTACATTCATAGTTTTCATGTGCTATGAACTTTCGTCTTTTTCATCATATGATTTATTTCTACCAGAGATAAGACAGCCTTTTCTTAATGCTGTGAGATTGATCTGTTGTCAGTATCTTGCTTCTCTTGTTCGCATGGTGGGGAGTGTAATCTCCATCGTAATGTTCTCCATGCTTGCTTTACCCTTTAGAAGTATTAAAATTCTGTCTGCACCAGTTTGTTCTATAAAGCAGATAGGCGAGTAAGCCAACTGCTTATGTTGCTTTTCCATGGAAGTGCCTGTGTGATCAGATATTTTGTTGGGGCATTTCTCTAAATAAGTTTGTTTAGAAATTTGTTGACATAAAATTGGAACCTTATAATTTGTTGAATCCATGATTTAAGGTAGACTGCCGACCCTGATTTGTTACACAGCCTCAAGAATTGTCTACATTACCTTCAGATTTAGTGGCATATTTATCCTACTCATGTTGTGACTTCAGTTGAGATACCATCCCACTGCACTTGGATTCTGCCTTCTTCTTCTATGATGAACTTTGACCTTTGGGATTATTTATTCATTTTCAAAACTAAGGAAAAATACTTAATTGATATAGGATTTCACTCCTAAAAGAACTGAAAAGGAAGATGATATAATGTCTCAGCTGTTCAGACATTTGCTTGTTCTAACACTGTACCACACAAATATTGGTCTTACAAATTTATGTTGTTCGATGGTGGTACACCCAAATGTAATTCATATTTGACAAAGGA
Organism: Musa acuminata subsp. malaccensis; assembly: GCF_000313855.2. Lineage (NCBI taxonomy): Eukaryota > Viridiplantae > Streptophyta > Magnoliopsida > Zingiberales > Musaceae > Musa > Musa acuminata. The sequence continues at coordinate 24,759,196 of NC_025210.1, forward strand.
CCATACAGCTTGTATGGTGGTCCTTGGTATTTAATGAATTGATATAGAATAAATTTGACAATCATTGGAAACTATATGGAAGGCCTTACTAGGGGAAGCCTGCAAGGAAAGCTCAAACCAGGACTACGGCTCCTCAAGTGGCATGCTTGTTTCTTGACTAAGGTTCCCTGACCAAGCAAGTCTGACATAGGCATATATTATTATTATTTGGAGTTATCTCATGAAATAAACTTTTCTCATGTGGGCAGCAAATTTTATTTTTTGTTCTGTGGGCCAAAAATCTTTGTGGTTTGTAAGGGTAGACTGCTTTTGATGTAAGTTCAGTATATCGATTTATGAATTGTAGGTTTGAACCATTAAGCCATGGCCTAGTTTTGCTCGGACCATGGAATTCACATATGAGATGGGGTATTGAAATAGCAAATCTGTTAGGTTTCAGATCCCTTCTTTTGTTACCATGGAATCCACATATGAGAATGGGTATTAAAATAGCAAATCTGTCGGGTTTCAGATCCTTTTTTTTTCCCTAGTTGTATCTTAAAAGCATATTACAACTAGCTGTAGTGGGAACCAGAGATTATGATGCTCTCTCACCTTCATTAAGAGAGGTATAACATGTCCTGAGTCTTATCCCTACAAGATATATTTTACTTGTACTTCTGGATTGTCAACTAAGCAGTAAATCATCTGTGGTTTTACTGTTTACTGAATTCACTGAGTTACACAAGTCAAAATTAGGGGTCAAGAAGGCCTCTGACTACAACATTTTGGTTTCTTCTTAGCTTATTATTCCTTAAAATGTCAGTTATTGGTCCAGCGCTAGTATAAGATAGAAACTTCTCCTGAGTGTTGACTGCTTCACATGAGGTAACACAAGCTATATGAACATGCTTTCTAACACTTGCAAAAGCCTAATAGTCAGCAATATGCTTCCATGTTTTGTTTTAGACACTAAAATGTTTTTTCGTCTTTGTAGTAGCAAATTATTCATTATGTTTGACATCTAAACTGAAGCAGTTAAAATCTATTACTATTGATGGATCTTCTACAGATTGTTTCTTCTTGGACTTGAAAAATATGGCAAAGGTGATTGGAGGAGCATTTCTCGAAACTTTGTAATATCGAGAACACCTACGCAGGTCGCAAGCCATGCACAGAAGTACTTCATTCGTTTGAATTCCATGAACAAAGAACGCCGAAGGACCAGCATCCATGATATCACCAGTGTCGCCAATGACGATGTATCAGCTCCTCAGGGGCCAATCACCGGACAGAATATCGGGTCGGTTGCAAGTACAGGGAAATCTATCAAGCAATCTCCTCAGTCATCAAGTGGTGCTCCTGGTGTTGGCATGTATGGAACCACCATTGGACAGCCTGTTGGTGGTCCTCTCACAGCAGTAGGTACTCCAGTTAATCTTCCTGTTCCTGGAGCACCTCATATGGCCTACGGCATGCGGGCCCCAGTTTCTGGAACTGTGGTCCCTGGTGCCCCAGTGAACACCCCACCAATTGCACATCCAATGCCTCCAGCATCATCCAACAGATAGTAGCAGTATGTTCTTGTGGACAGAAGACAGGAAGGGCTACTTGGTCTCATGCATTCTCATCATCATCAATTCAGATCAACTGATAGGTACAAGGACATATTCTTCTAGTTATGTTGTAGTCTCAGAGTTAGATATTGTTTAATTGTTTCATGTCTAAATGGCAAGGGGAACATCGATTTATGTACTTGATGTGTTCAAGAGTGGCTGCAGATAAAGACAGACAAGAGCAGCTCTTAGACTAATGTTAATCCTGTCTCTTGTATGGTGGCTCTTTGATCCTAATGCAGAAACAGAAGTGCAGGTTCAGATGCTGTTGCACCAGTCAATTTTGGGAGACCTTTTTTTGTCTCAACTCCAATAAGACTAAATCATATACAATATATACGTAGAGATTGCACTATTAATCTCTGGTTATGTTCTGGTTTTAGTCTCACAAACTGAAATAAAATGAATAGGTTCCAATTACCTCAACATACAGAAATAAAGATGACTGGACAACTCTCTGCAGTAATTTATGGGTCCCATGGATGATTTATGAACTGATAAAGATAACAATGGTTCAGACATGGGTGTTGATTGTGACCCCAACAAATCTTATCTAGACTTTTATATTTCTTGGTTGGAAGAGACAAGTTCTAGTGGGAGGCCTTTAGGATACCCTTCCCAAATGCAGATGGATAGAGAAATATTTGTGTTGGGTCTCACAGTGCATCTGGTTTTTCTGTTTCCACAGATTGATCACAATCAGTTTCCTTTCATCAGAAGTCTGCCTTGATCACTTCCTCCAATCTGATTCAGCATGAACTATTTACACTTCTCTCCAGCTAAGCAAAGAAATCTGAGTCTAGTCTCTGGCTGAAAAGCTTCTACAAAGTCACCAAACAAGGACAGCTTAGTGAGCTGCTGACTCACTCTTGGGTCAGCCATGCTGCATGCTGCCATGGAGCATAATATGATGACTTCAAGTAATTAGTTTCGAAAAGAGACTGGAGGTGCCTTTGCTCAATGTAAGCACATGGCATGTCTCTCTATGTTACGAGCAAGAGACTTGATCTATTTCTAACTTCATAATAAGATGAGAAGATTCATCAATGCTAGCTGGATGCTTTGATGAGAACATGTTCACTTGATTAATGCTGCAGAATTGATGATGAAGATCAAGTGCATGAGAGCTTTGGGGACTTTCCTTTTCTTCTCTTGAAAGTTTCTTTAGCTGATGATGAATTGATGATTCACCTTTCTTTTTCTTTTCTGGCTTCATCATATTGCCTTTATAGCTGATGACCCCATGCTGACTCTGCTTCACCTTATAAAAGGCTTCCTCACTGGTCTATTGGATTCAAGAATCTCTTCCTCTCTCCTCTCTGCTAGTGGAAGCAGTTCTGGTGCATCATCTCAGCATGAAGAACACAAACCATGATCAAGCTGTAGGCATTCCTATTAGGTCGATCACAGCAGAAATGGTTGGAAAATCTCAGCTCAACAGACTCTGTCTGCAATCCACTTCATACAACTCCCAGTATGAACAAAGTAATATCATCTTTCTCATATGTAGTTGTTTACATATTATTTTTATTGTGTTGGAGAAACTCAAAGAGTTATTTTGATGCAGAAGTGGATTCACCTATTGCTTGGATGAGCAAGTTCAGCAAAAAGGCAGACAGCTATGTTAAGGGCATCAAAGATCATGGTGAGTTTACAGCTTCCCTACGGTGAAATGTTCTGCAATGCTGTCTTTAGTATGTTTTGTGTGGCAACTACTTGGGAGTTCATGTATAGAGGTAGAAAACAATTAGTCCTGTCAAAGATAGTTTCCAAGTAGCAAGAGACTAGCATCAGTGACTCGCATCTTTTAATTTCATGTAAAATTGCAGTGAGTTTAGGTCCCAAAATCTCAGAGATTGTGAAGGGAAAACTGAGCCTGGGTGCAAAGATTCTTCAAGCTGGAGGTATTGAGAGAGTTTACAGGCAAAATTTCTCAGTTGAAAAAGGAGAAAAGCTGCTGCAAGCATTCCAGTGCTATCTGTCAACCACAGCTGGTCCTATAGCAGGACTGCTCTTTATTTCAACACACAAGATTGCTTTCAGGAGTGATAGATCCATAAGAATCACTTCCCCCAGAGGAACTTTGGCCAGAGTTCCTTACAAGGTACTTCCTTTTGGAATCCAATCTTGGTGAGGCTATGATTGTAGGAAACAGAGCTGAAAAATGTTCTGAAAGTTCAACTGAATTCAATGATTTCCATTCACAGGTTTTGATCCCAGTAGGCAGGGTGAAAAGAGCCAGCCTCTGTGAGGACTCACAAAAGCCTAACCAAAAATATATCCAAGTAGTGACTGTGGATGAATTTGAGTTCTGGTTTATGGGATTCCTCAGCTACCAAAGATCCTTGAAGTATCTAAGAAGAGCAATTTCAAGATCACAAGGAGTTCTGCAGTAAAACTATTCACTAGATTTTGGAAGCTGCTTTCCTTCATTCTACTCTTTCTGTACATGTAAGAGGTGAAAGTATCATTTCTTCTTCTTGTACTTCCTACTGAAACTACTTTCGGTTTTCGGAAAGTCAGGTTCAGTTCCATTCTGAGAATAGAATCCTTCATCCGTCTCCCGCAACCACTAATGCATAATGCTTAATCATGTAAAACTTCAACTTGTCCTTGGTAGAGTTCATGCTTACAATTTGTGGGACACTTCAATCTTAAGAATTAGGTAGAGAAAAAGAGTGGTAACACAAGAAGAGAATACCATTGATTACAGCCATATTTACAGCCAAGAGAAGACCATTGATTAGTGGTAACACAGAGAAAGTGTGATTGCCATATTTACAGCCAAGTAATGGATGAATTACACAAAAGAGAAGACAATTTGATTAGTCATTAATAGGATGCAGATGACAGCATAAACAGTGTTCAATTGTATTTGATCATAATTGATACAAGTTCAGACATATGGCAGGCAATTGTCTTTGTACTTCATCTTACTTCAATACAACCTCAAGTATCTGCAAACTTCACTAAGCTCTTTCCTTTTTCTACTCCACTAGTTAATTATTCTCACCAGCATTAACAAATGACACATTTCCAAGTTCTACACATATCATACTTGTATGTCCGGCAAATGGTTTGCCACTCAGTTTCTCCATTCAATAAAACGCATGCAATAACATCAACTAAGAGAGCACTGCAACAATTTCAAGAGCAACAAAAAGTTCAATAGGAAAGCGAGAATCTTTCTTCTTTTAAATAAATGTTCTAAAAGTATTCACCAAAAGAAATGGTTTGCTGTAATCTGATGATGCCTGGCATGTGTAAATTAATAGCCAGGAAAAGAATGATATCAATGTAAAAGACAAATCATGATAAAACACTTTTTTATGAAGAATCTCTGCAACAAGTGATAACACAATCCTCCAGAAAGTTAACAAGCTGAGAACTGTAGAGACCTGGATGGCTTCTGAAGTGATCAACATGAGGCGACGACAAAAAATCACATGCCCTGACCTCATGCCCAGCTCTTCTTTGTCTTTCTACAAAGGACTCCACAGATTTTGCAGGAATAACTCTGTCAGCAGAGCTATATATACAACTGAGGGCACTTTGGTTGCTCTGATGTTAGTAAATTTAGCACATCAGACAATCTCCTGTAGAAGTTGCCAGAAAACCATCAATTAGTTACTGGATTTCTATGATTTAGCAGTGGACAAAGATCATAGCACACAAATGACAGCAAATGTTATCAAATATTCAAATGTTCCCATGGAAACAACCTAAACATCTCAGTTTACACGATTTATCCCTTCAAGACTACTTTTAATTTACGATCAATTTATTTGCATGTGATGTCGAGACTCCTCCAGATTGTTTGAGCTTCTGAAGAATTATTCCACCCTCATATAGTCATATTAGCAATTAGGATGAATCATATAAAAGATGCTGATAATTTGCTTGCAGATGAAGACCACACCAGTCAATCTGAAAATAATTTCTACCTGTTGATAGTAGGAAAGTCTAGAACCACCTCAAAGAACTTCTTCAAGGCCACTAACAAAGCAGTTTCGGTGACTGTAGGTTTAGGATCCCCATATGAACCATCAGCAGTTGTCGTGCCCCTTCCTGTAACATTTGAACTCACCATTCCCTTTGTTGCTAAACTCTTCTTTTTCAAAAGAGCAGCAGAAAAGCCTGAAGCCCAAACCTACAACGTTCATGGGTGAAATACTTAGCTCACCAATTTGCAAGAACTAGCAACAATACCAAAAACTGCACCATGACCCTTTCCCCAAAAAATTGCTAGTATAAGCAGATAGCACACACAATGTGTCCTTATATCTGAGCATGACAAAGCTTAGCTTAGTACCAGTAAAACACAGGTGAACTTTCTAGATGTGTAACCATTGGCAATAAAAAATAAAGACAATCAACAGAAGCATGATAAATATAGTGATAGTAAGTCAATTTTATTGAACAATATCACTCTTTTTTCTTTTCAGAGAAACATCACTAATCGGAAAATGATAGAAGCTGACAATACAACGAATAACAAGAACACGTTATAACGTCTCAACTATGTGCGATTGACTACATATATCTTTGGCCATTGAGTTCTATACAAAGCAATGTCCTTAGTGATATTAAGGATATTTAAATCCTTATTTATAGTTTACAATAAAGTCTTGTTAGTTTTTCCTCTACCTCTATCTCTGCTCAAACCACTAATACTACTTGTCTCACCTCTTCTAACTACAACATTTTATCCCCTGATAAGGAGATAAGTCTAGACACAGACAGTGATATAAGAGAAAAGGACATGTCTGAGTTATGACATAAATCTACAAGGCAAGTCTAGAATTGAAGTGAACACAAGCAGATTGCCATTGAACTATACACTAATTATCACAGGTCGCAGCAATGCAAAACATCAACATTGAATACCCGACTAATACTCAAATCGAATGAAGCATAAATCAGAAAACTAGTCCAAATAAAGCCATTACCTTAGGATCGGGCGCTGCATCGGGAGCTGAGTCCACAATGCAACCTTTGATCTTTCCAATTACGGAGGGTTCCTGCTTCTGAAACTTCTGGAGTAATACACCATATCTACGATGCGGAAGGGAAGCATGTCAACAGCAAAATCTCCCGGAAAATGAGGAAAGAGGAAAATGCAAGAACAAGATTCGTGAGAGCACACACATCAACCAGCCTGTGTTACTGAAGGTGTGGAAAACCAAGCTCTTCCCACTCTCCTCCGAGACCCAATCCACCAGATGCTCAGCAAGCAATTCCACGTTCTGCTCAACCTTGCCCCCAACCTTGTAGCTCACGATATCGGACAAGGGGAGCGTGAAAGAGACGACATGAAACCCCCTCGAAGTGTACCAATCTGCATACTTCTTCAGATGCTTCTGCTTAGCTCCAAGCCACCCGAGCAAGATCACCGCAGTCTGAGACTTTGCTTTCGAGCACCCGTTCCTCTCCGCGACTCCGTAGGCTTTGGGGTCGGGCAGATGCCATCGGTAGAGACCATCCGGTTGCGAAGACGCAAGGGTCAGTGTGGACTCGTCGTTCTTTCGAGGGTTAGCTAGCTTCGCGTACTGGTACGGGGTGAGTAAGATAGCCGGCGAAGCAATGGTAAAGGAGGAGCGGACGGAGCGCTTGTTATCGGCGAGCAAGAGCGAGACGTCGGAAATAGACGTTCGACAGGCTGCAGGCTTCGAACACGGTGCCGGGACAGCCGGAGGCGAGGCGTCGGGCTCGGACTGCTTGGAGAGGGAGAAGACGTGGTCGGGCAGCGCCGTGGCGACGGCGACGGCGGCCGCGGCGGAGAGGGGCCGGTGCAGAAGCCCGTACAGGGAAGCCATCAAGACCCAGCGAGAGACAAGTCACTCAACTACTCGGCACGGAGAATGCAACCACCGACCTGCTCGTGTAGGAGAAAGAGATCGATGTTTGCTCAAATGGGTTGATAGATTTGAGCGTCAGTTGGGGGAACGGCGACTCGCTCGAGGGATTTATAGTATTTTTTTCAACAAAATTAATGCAACCATTAAGTCAGCATGTACTCAATGGTAAACCCTATAGTATTTTTTTCAACAAAATTAATAGCATGAGAAAAACAAAGTTAAATATTTGACCTTCTTAAGTTCAAAGATCCCTATATAACTTTTGAAAATATAATAATCGAAATACTAAAAATAACTAATTAAATGGGATAATATATAATTAGTACTTAAAAAATAAAAAAAAAGGTGATGGTGACTCTATTAATAGCCTTTTCATTATTACTTATTTATTTATTTTATGACTATTAATAACCTTAAAAATGCAAAAGATAACAATATTTATTGATTAATCTAGTC
>NC_025210.1:24767403-24802999 GCF_000313855.2 Musa acuminata subsp. malaccensis
TGTGTACATATATATATATATAATATACATATACATATATATGTGTATACACATACATATATATACACATACATGTATATATATATGTATACAATTCCTTATTTTGGAGGGAATTAAGGAAGATAATGATACCTAAATGTAGCATGAAATGAGAAGCTTTCCTGAACTAGCTAATGTTGAGAATATTCTTGTCATGATGGATGATCAAGGCAGACTTTGATGGGCAGAAGAAACCAAACAATCAAAGAAATGACCTCTTGTGCACACCTCTCTCACAGATGTCTTCTTAGATGTTGTTCCTAAAATTACACAAGAATCTTCTAAAAGAGTTGAAAACAGATGAATTTAAAGTAGTTCTCTTCTGAACAAAATAAGTGTAAAAGCACAAAACAATAGTTCATTCAAGAACACACATAAAATGTATCTTTAGGACACAAGTAGTAAACAAAGGTTCAAAGCTTCTGAAGACCACTTTATGCTCAGGAAAATATGCCAAGGACAATCTTATAAGTACTGTCATCTAGTAAATGCATTTATCTGCAAATTAAATCAATCAACCTTAGTTCCAGAAATTAGGAAGAAGATATATTCCTCTCACCTGCTGTAAATAGGTCAATGGACAGCAGTCAGTGCTAAAGAAACTAGAAAGTTGTAATTCACCTCAGGACTAAGGAAAAGATTACACTGGCATTTTTTTTGTCTAACATCAAATACTGGACATATTAGTTTCTGGAGCATCTCTTCATTGGCTTTGCTGGTATTTGAAATATGTTCTACCTAATCAATGTCCATCAATCATTTTCATCTTTCATGTCGATTATATACATCTGATTGGTACGATCAGTGCATGATGATGTCAAGCTCTAGTATCTTCTTTCGAGGAAGCATTTGCATGGAAAGAATGATAAATTTGGACTACAACGACAGTATGTATGCTCAATTTTATGTTCATGCTTTCCTCGATGAGTTCATATGTAGATGTGTGGTGACTGCAATGAAAGAGTTCCTCGCTCTAATAGAGGTAGCAAGTCAGATGGGTTTTAGATGATATCATGTGTAAGAGGAATTACCACCTCAAGTGATTGCAGCAGTAGTCTCCTCCTTTTCAGATCAACCCAAATGGTTCAAATCAATAGGAGGTGAACTGCTTGTACCGAATAGTATATATCATAGTGTCTGACAATGTAATATAAACAGAAATAAAAGCATGTCTGACAAAAGCCAAGACATCAAAATCTAGGACCATAATCAAATATGGGAAAATGTGCTGCAAAAGCCTTAATCTAAAAGCAGAAAAACCACACAGTAAATTATATACAACCAACTTATATCCATAATTGCAGTGTTCTAAATGCACTTCAAATCATTGTCTGGACATAATCCTGTATCATTTAGTAAGCAAAACTACATCAAACAGTAAGCTCAAAGTACCAAGCAGAAGACCAAAAGGTGAGACTGAAGGCTACCAAACACCCCCATCTATCAGCACAAACCACTAGCCAGTCTAATCAGCAACACCAGTCCAAAAGCAAGTCCAGCATATCAAAAAGAACCTGCAATTCCCGCATCTCATCTGTCAGAGTAACACAGAAGAAAGAAGGCATCACAACATATGGAAGAGGCAATTGATTCAAATTTTGAATGCTTTACTTTAACTCGAGTAAGCAGAAAGAGAACAGAAAAGAGGGCAAGATGACTGAGAGCAATCAATTATGTCTGTCTGAAAGCAATGAAATCTCTGGCATAACCAGGAAGTAGCAGCGTTCGATGGCTAAAAGTGTTCATTGGCCAATGAATCATACAGTAATTACCTGAAAAATTGGATTTTTAGCGGCAGAGCAGCCTCCCTCCTCCACTGGAAGCTTTCATAAGAAGAGCTTAACGAGCTAGTAAGAAGATTAAGCTAATGGAAATCGGTATAACATGCGATTTGCCGTTTCCGGCTACCGCCGCCGGCTATTGAGAAGCCGAATCTGCTCGTGGTTCTTCTTGATGAAATCGTCGAATCGCCGGTTTAAATCGTCGTGACCCGTGGATGGGGGAGGCGGCTCCGGTTGCCTAGCGTATTGCCTCGACTTCGCCGCCGCCGGTGGCACCGCTGCTGCCCGAGATGACTTCTTCGCGATCGCTTTCCATGTGACCTCCATGGAGTCATTCGCCATCCCTGCCACAGTCGCCGCAGCTACCGCCTCGTCCTCCTCTTCCATCACCGTAATGCTGCTCTTGGACTCTGGTTCGGCGCTCTTTTTGGCTATAAACGCCGACGAAGCCGTGGACCTCTCGCCGGACTCCGTCGTGATGCACGACGCTTCGGACGTCGAGGACTCACCGGGATCCACCGACGGAACCCCCACCTTCGTCGCAGACGGCCAGATCTCCGGCGTGGGCTTGCGTAGAAGGGGCGCCGTATGCGAACGGTTGACGGATTCGACCTTTGCAGGATTCCCAGAATCCGTAATGTGCTCCTCCACCGCCCATTCCTCGCAGTGATGCTGGTGCTGCTGCTGTTTTTGATCAGAGAGCTTCCAGATGACGAGGATAATGAAGTGGACGGCAATGAATAGGTACGGCCGTGCGAGCCAGGACCGGAGCGACCCCCAGAAGCCGGGTACGGCGGAGGCCAGGGCGCCGGCAGCGACAGGGACGGCGGCGCAAAAGGAGAGAATGCCGATGACGCAAAAAGCGATCTTGGCGGCCCAAATCGCGGTTCCGTATCCATTTTTCTGAGAATTCCATCGCGGATTCGCCATCTCCGTGAGCAATCTTACGAAGAACAAGAAAACGCTCGAAGCCAAGAAAGACTCAAGAAGAAAAAGATACAATACGACGCCAAGTCTAACAGCAGGAGAGTGCCATTGGCATCGGAGAATGGAAGGGAGCCGCGCAACCCTCGATCCTTGGCTGGGTTCGAGAGAAAAGGATAATTCGAGTTGATGGAAGCAGCGTGTGGGCTATTTATCATGGAGACAGAGACAGAGAGAGACGGAGACGGAGGGAGGTGTTCCTTCGATTACTGCGCAAAGAAGAAACATGAATACGAAATGCCTATCTATATTAACATCGGTCAATAGGAACCGTTGGATGATCGATGGACGGCTGATAAAATTTGACGGGAGTGTTTAGAACTAAAAAAAGCGAAAAAGAAAAAAAATAATCTGATGCTGATGTCGATGAATACTATATTTTAATTAATTCACAATATAATAAAAATATAATCCCTGATCATAACTTGGTCAAGAAACGAATCAAGAGCAGTAAGATGGATGGTGAAAACCCAAGCAACAAAGTGAGGAGGAATGAGTGACTGACCATATGTAATTATAAGTTACCGAATATCCTAAATCTTACATAAAAATATTGTATCGCTTTAATGAATATCCTATGCATACATGACAGCGTTGTTTATGCATTGTATTACAAGTATGAGAGAGAATAACCAAATGAGAAGTAAAGTTCATACATTATATAGCTCAGACACAAATGCACGCCAATCCGAAGCCTTTCCTGCCACATCAGTGAAGCCATTTCGATCTGAAACTGCAAATATTAATTATGATCATCGTTTTCTCTCTGTTATTCCTTATCAATCCATTAACAAGTAGGAGAAAGAATGATAAGATGAACATACATTATATATAGTCTTCTGAGCTAAAGACACAATGCAGGCCATCTGAAGTCTTTCCTCCGCAGCATTAGTGAAGACACTTTGTCTTCGTTCCTTAAACAATCCCAATAATAAGTAGGAGAGGAAAAATAATTCAGATGAACAGGAAAGTTAATACATTATAATCTTCTGAAGTCTGTCCTCCAGCATCAGTTCTGAAGGCACTTTGACACACTTTTATCTTTATTCCTTGCTTGGCACTGGATTGACAAGTAGCAGAAAGACCGATCACATGAAAACAATCAGTACCTCGCTCACTAATACTCTCTTTCCTTTGCACCAAAGTGGGCACTCTATTAGTGGGGTCAGTAGCATGCAGCCACCATGGCTGAAAAGTGAGGAGGAAGACAAGGCCGGTGGCTCTTTTCTTCTCCAACTTCCTCCTCCTCCCTCCTTTATGTGATTGGTTCAGAAATAGGAACCCTAATCTATCAACCATTTACTATTCCAGAATGGTGTATAATTTACCTTCGGTTATATCCATCGTATGTATGTATAGGATTTCTTAATTTAAGACTGATCTCATTTAATAAGTTTTATTAATTCTATTAGGATTTCAAACTATTGATCAACTAAGAAAAGCTCATGACTTGGACTTCATTGTGTTTTAGAGAACAAGGCAATGGCTATAGAACAGGAAAGGTCACAATTAAGTTACAGCTATAAACCTAAGGGTGGGGGGAACATCTAATGATGCTTCCCTCCCAACCAGCAATTATTTATGGACGAAGAGGATTCTTCTTCTTTAACTGTGTCATTGACACAAAAGCACTAGAATTCACAAGCAATCTATACCCTACTTGTTCTATGATACAAACTTCATCCAACGCCTATGTTTCTGTTGTCTTCTTCACAAAGAATATAATGTTTTAAAGACAGTTCAAAAGAAGCCATTGATGCGGCGGCCAAGGAGGGAAATGTTACATAGAAGAAAACATCTGCAATCATTTGATTTAGTTTGGTGCAGAAGCTCTTTGGCCAAGGGAGTACTGTGGGGATATATACTGAGGGAACCATTGTTATTACTCTGATCTAATCACAAGTGAATCATGAGACCCAGCATCCAAGGGGGGACATGGGTAGAGTCCAAAGCTTGTTGGATTCCATGTTATTACATCTTGCCTACTGCAAATGACAACAAAATAGAGCAAGAAAGAAGGAGATGATGTGCATGCTTGATCATAAAACTAGTCTGATCTGATAAGGCCAACAAGCAACTGTTAGAAACCATAGGATAAATATAATGATTCAAAGTGATAGTGATGACAGCACAGACTATGATAACAAGCAGAAAAGAAAGCAAAAAATTCATCGGTTTCAGAAACAAGCAATGTTGATATCTCAACAACTGAAGCCACTCATGCAGCAGCTTTGTTGGTGTCTGTTCATCATCTTCTGAATGATACAGAAATTTGCCATGGTTTCATCTCCATCGAAGAATTACCAGCATTTTAGGCCATACAAATGCAAACAAGCCGGTCGTTGGCTAAACAGCACTTGGGTGAAGGAATATGGCATATACATTTACTTCTGCAGCTGGAAATAACCCTAACAAGCCATTGATATAGCGATTAAATATTTAAGCAAATGTGTAAAAGAACACTTGCATGCAAAAACCTACGTGCAGTCACAGGTTTTAGTATCTTCCCTTCATCAAGGAAATTATGAAACTTGCCAAGGGAAAAATTCGGAAGAGTATTATTTTTAGAGTTAATTGTATTCAAACTGTTCGGATGAGTCTTAATTGTATTTAAATTAGGAAGAGTTTTTACATAATTAATATTTATTCATATAAATACACTTTGAGTCTAAAAAATCTTGATGAAAGAGAAAGGAAGAGGCAAGGTACTTTGGGTGCTCTTGAGAGTTTTTCTCTAGTGAATTTAGAGAGAGTTGAGAGAAAAATTCTTCATATTTACTTAAGAGAATATGCATAGGGATTGTTCTCTAGTGAGATAATTTAAAGGTCTTGTAATTGATATCTATTGAAAATTTTAGTTGGATGTAAGTAGAGAGTTATCGTTAAATCTTACATCGACTTTTTTAGTATAATTTTATTATTAATCTTTAGATTTATTCTTTTAGTTTTGATTTTTGTTCTCTCCCTCCCTAACAAAGTGGTATCAGAGTCCAAAAGATTCGATGATTAGATATTCAATTAAGATATTGATGGTTGATCTTGATAGAAGATAAGATTTATTTTCAATAAAGCTTCTTCAATAATTGTTCTTATCTTCTATTCTATTCTTTTCATTTCTTCAATACTTATCTTCAATAAAGCTTCTTCAATAATTATTCTTATCTTCTATTCTTTTCATCAGATCTCACTGAGTTTATTATGGAGAAATTTGATAGAAGAAATAGTTTTATCTTATGATAGAGGAGAATAAAAGATCTTCTTAATTGACAAGGCTTAGCAAGAATGTTGAAGGAACAAATAGACAAATAAAAAAAGATGAGCAATGAAAGTTGAGTGAAACATAAGGTAAGTGTGTCAGTATTATTTGTCTTTGTATCACTAATAATATTATGAATAATTTTATTAATGATAACTCTATTGTGATTAATTAGGATAAATTAGAAAAAATTTATCGGGTTAAAAGTTTAACTAATCAATTATATCTAGAGTAGAAGTTATACATATTAATGATAGAGGAAGGTAGAGACTTAGTAAAACATCCAACATATTCAAAGAAATATTTGATCAATTAAAAAAAGTTAATATGAAGATTGATAAAGAAGATAAGGGCTGTTATTTTTTACATTGCTCACTAGCTCTTATGATAACTTTTTGGAGATAAATTATGTGAGGATGGTATAGTAACTTTAAAATAAGTTTAAAAAGTTTTATTATCTCATGCTACTAGGAAAAAAATATAAATCTGCAAACATAGATTATGAGGTAATAGTTGCTTAAGGTAGAGGTTGACAAGGATGATTTTCTAAGGGAAGTAGATATTAGTGTGGTAGGTTGAGATCAAGAGTTAAGTTTTTGGATAATATTCTATGGTATAAATGTAAAAAGTACAAACATATCAAGCAAATTTATCCTAGAAAAAGGAAACAAGAAGAAGAGACTAGTGAGTGCTCTTTTACGATGAATGGTAATGAAGATATCCTCACAATCGTCAAAGGTAACAATGTATCTTTTCATAAGAATTAATTTTTAGATTTTGCTTTGTGTACTTGTACTTGCACTCAGAATAATTATTTTAATTTATTAAATGATAAGTTGACTAGTAAGTTGATTCTGACAAATGATTCAATAATGAAGGTCATAGGTGTCAATTAAGTAAAACTAAAAATATTAGATTTCTAGAGTTATGACTACAAGAGGTGGAGTTTCAAAAGTTACTAAGGTTGCATGATCTTGATGAAAGAAAGATTATATAAAAAATTATATATTACTCCGTATAATTAGCTATATTTAGCATCCTAGTCCCTACATTTTCAAAAGTTATATTGAGATCCTTAATACTTATGAAAGTGAAATATTCAACCTCGTTTCTTCTCACGTCATCGACTCTATTGATGGAAATACCATACGTACTCTGTGGTAAACTAAAGTTAGGTAACGTCAGCATGTGTTCAATGATAAACTCTATGATATATTCATCAATAGAGTCGATATATTGAGAGACAATATGATTAAATGTTTCACTTTCATAAGTATAAGGATCCTAATATGACTTTTGAAAGTATAGTGACAAAGATGCTAAAGGTACTAATCGCAGGGGATAATATGTAATTAGTATTAGAACCAAAATCGGCACTAAGAGGGATGAATTAGTGCTTTCGTAAAACTTCCAACGATTCAAAATTTTCGTTCAATAAAGCTCGTATCGGAAAAATGTTTAACTTGAAAACGTTCGTAAGAGTAATGAGCATAGTAAGCAAGTAAATCAGTTAACAATATGAATGAAAATTATAATCGAAATGCAAACCGAGGTTTATAGTGGTTCGGTCATCGCGATCTACGTCCACTCTCGATTCCTCTTCTGTTGAGGGCACCGGCGTTCACTAATGATCATTTTTCAACAAGCGAAGATCAACTACCCTTTTACAACTCTTTCTCCTTTTTACAGGTTTAGGAGACAACATTTACAAGCCTCACACATCTCATAGACTAAGCTCGAAACTTAAAGAGAAGGAGGATACTTAGCACTTTTTCAACTCAAAATAATAACCCCTTTCGACTCTTTTTTCTTGCTTCCCAAGTAGGAAAGAGTGGGGTGTTTATAGACCTCAAATGGATTTAAATTTGAAGTCAAAAAGGGTCTCATCTCGGGTTTCCGAGGTACTGGCGGTACCACTGCCGGTATTGGGCGGTACCAGTGCATACAGACTGACACTGGGTGGTACCACTATCCAGTCTGATGGTACCACCGCCTGATAGCCTCGTAGATTGGGCTCTTGGAGATTGAGCCTCTAGTGGTTCCACCGCTTGGTCTAGTAGTGCCACCGCTTGACTCAACGTTTGAGTCACTGAATGAGCTTTCCAATGGGCCCAAATCAACCCTAGATCAGGCCCAATGGGCTCTTAATTGAGTTGGTCTAATTATGTTCAAAACTAACTCAATTACAACTTAGACTACTTCAATTAAGACTTTATTGAATGCAAGCGTGAATCACATATTGTTTGGCATGTCATTGGTTTATCTAGTGCTTCGTTCGACCCTTCAACACTTCGTCCAACCTTTTGACGCATCGTTCTCTCCTTCGGCATATTGCCCAATCGGTATGTTGACCTCCACAACATCCGATCTCTTTGGTATAATTTTTTATCCTTCTGACCTGATGCCCGAACTTATAGCATGAAGCCTTCTGCCAATAGGTCAACCAGTCCTCCGTCCCGACATCCAATCTTTTGACATATTTCATTCCGACCCAACCTCTGATTCTACTACTTTAATCGATTTGTCTTTCCTTGATTAAAGCTAGTCCTACATCACTTAGACGTACATTATATTATAACTTTATCAATTGGTTTCATCATCAAAATCCAAGATTCAACAATCTCCCTCTTTTTGACGATGATAACCAATTAATGATAAAGTTTAACTAAACTCCCCCAATCAATATGTCATATTGATAGAACCTTTGAATTCATGAGTGATTCATCATTTAGTGCAAGAAGTTAACATGCAATAATCATGCTATTTTTTAAAATTTTAAATTTATTAAAAATAGAAGCATGATCCTTTTTTAACGACCTATATTTTTTACAAACTAGTTTACATTCATCAAATAAATCATGGAAAGCATCATCAGTTGAGTTGTATACCTTGTCGTCAAAAGTCATTAAGGCGTAGTTCGCCACTATGTCTTTGTTCATCGTCTTCGGATGTACTTGATTCGTCCCAAGCCACAAAATACTTTCTTTTTCTTTGGTAACTTCTTCTTTTAAGTTTATTTTTATTTTTTGATTCTTATTTTATGAACCTTTTAAATTTACTTGTGAGGAGTTTAAAGTTATCATTATTATAGCTTCCGCTCGAGTGGTCTTCTTTTGATCTAAGTGCCAAATCCTTCCTATTCTTTGGAAGGTTATTCTCAAGTTCATCTTTTATCATACAAGTCATTTCATATGTCATTAATGAACCGATAAGTTCTTTCAGTGAAAAATTATTTAAGTCATTTGCTTCTTGTATTGTAATTACTTTCGAATCCCAATTTTTAGAAAGAGATTGTAAAACTTTATTAACAAGTTCAAGATTCGAAAAATATTTTCTAAGAGCTTTTAAACTATTGATGACATTTGTAAAACGGGTGTACATATCAATAATAGTTTCGCTTTGTTTCATTTGAAATAATTCAAAACCATACATCAAAAGATTTATTTTAGGCTCTTTTACTCTATTCATGCCTTCATGAGTTACTTCTAGTATGTACTAAATCTCATATACAATTTTGCATATAGAAATATGATTAAATTTATTTTTATCTAAAGTACAAAATAAAATGTTCATCGCTTTAGCATTCAAAAAAAAAGTTTTCTTCTCCGAATCATTCCATTCGTTCATTGGATTAAAAGAGTTTTAAAAATCACTTTCGATAATATTTTATAAATTCAAATCCATAGAAAGCAAGAAAACTCTCATCCAAGTTTTTCAATAAGTATAGTCCGTCCCATTGAACATAGGAGGACGAATGATAGAATGACCATCTAGATTGCCAAAAAAAGTCATATCTCTTGGGTGTTAAACCAATAGAGAGAAACGTGGCTTTGATATTAACTGTTAGGACCAAAATCGGTACTAAGAGGGGGGGTAAATTAGTACTTTCATAAAACTTCCGACGATTCAAAAATTTTATTCGATAAAGCTCATATCGGAAAAATATTTAACTTAAAAATGTTAACAAGAGTAACGAGAATAGTAAGAAAGTAAATCTATTAGCAATATGAATAAAAGCATAATAAAAATGCAAACCAAGTTTTATAGTGGTTCGGTTGTCGCGACTTACGTCCACTCTCGATTCTTCTTCCGTCGATGCAATCGGTATTCACTAACGATTTTCTTTTAATGGACGAAGATTAACTATTCTTTTATAACTCTTTTTTCCTTTTCATAGGTTTAGGAGACAACATTTATAGCCTTATACCTCTCTTAGACTAAGCCTGAAACTTAAAGAGGAGGAGGACACTTAGCACTTTTTTAATTCAGAATAACAATCTCTTTCTACTCTTGTTTCTTTCTTCCACAAGCAAGAAAAAGTAGGGTATTTATAGATCCCAAATGGATTCAAATTTGGAGTCAAAAAAGGTCTCATCTTGGGTTTCAGGGGTATTGGTGGTACCATCACCAATATTGGGTGGTACCATCGCTTATAGACTAATACTAGATGATACCACTGCCCGGTCTGACGGTGCCATCACCTAACAACCTCGGAGATTGGGCTCTTGGAGGCTGAGCTTCTAGCGGTTCCAACACCTGGTCTAGCGGTGCCACCACCTGACCCAACTTTTAGGTCACTAAATGAGCCTCCTAATGGGCCCAAATTAGCCCTAGATCATAACCAATAGGCTCCTAATTGAGTTGGTCTAATTACGTTCAAAATCAACTCAATTATAACCTAGACTACTTCAATTAAGACATAATTAATTACAACTATGAATCACATGTTGTCCGGCATATCATGGGTTCATCTAGTGCTTCGTCCGATACTTCGACGCTTCATTCTCTCCTTCAGTGTATTGTTCAATCGATATGTTGACCTCCGCAATATCCGATCACCTTGGTGCAATTTTCGATCCTTCTGGCTTGATGCCCGAACTCATGACATGAAGCCTTCTACCAATAGGTCAACCAATCCTTCGGCCCGACGTTTAATCTTTTGACATGTTCCATTCCGGCCCAACCTTTGATTCAACTACTTTAATCGATTTGTCTTTTCCCTTATTCAAGTTAGTCTTGCGTCACTTAAATGCATATTAGATCATAACTTTATCAATTGGTTTCATCATCAAAATTTGAGATTCAACAATTAGCTCAAAATTATACTATCTAGGAAAAAGTATAATAAAGACGTCAAAGGGTTGAAAATAAGTTGCACAGATATGGTAGGTACCTATGACAGCAAGCTTCATTCGCAATGCAAAAATGAATGATGATATTCATGGTTTCTAGGATAGAGATGATTATAAGAAAAAAAATCATACTGATGGTAAGATGGTGAGATCGAGATCTTTCTTTGAAATCAAATAATATCATTGATTCGGTTCCAACTATACATGATGCATCGATGAATTCTTTAAACAAATGATTTAGTTTATATAGAAGGCACAGAGTGAAAAAATAATTAGCAATGTGGAGATAGTTAGAGTTGGTAAGTATTTTAAGAATCCTAATTATTTTCAGACTACTATCCTAACTCGTTGTTAGATTAGAATTTAGATTAGAGATTCAACTAGAAAGAGTCTTTAGAATTAAGATTTGTTTATATAGATACACTTTGAGTCTCTCTCTAGTGAGAGATTATTGTTAAGTGGGATAAATTAAAAATCTTGTAATTGATCTTATTGAAGAATTTAATTTTTTTTTATGGTGGATATAAGTGGGGAGTTATCTAACCATGCTGAATCTTATGTTAACTTTTCTTTGATTATTGATCTCTAGATTTATTCTTTTGAATTTGGTTTTGGTTTTTCTGTCTCCCTTCCCAATTGAAATTATCAAAATTATCTTGATTGATGTACATTTATATTTGAAGTTTCTATGGCTATATGAAAAGTTGGTATCAAGTAATCCATGGTAAACTGTTTAGTGTTCACGCAAGTATGTAGATGTTCTTTTACGTTAATATTAATTTATGTAGATGAGAGTTGGATGCCAACCTCTGAGCTGAGCAAAACACTGGGAGATGGGTGGGGGGGACGGGGGAGGAGGAGCACTTGCTCCCCTTTCCTTTCTCCGTCTTCTCCCACACATGAGCTTCCCCACCTCCCATCTTCTCTAGGGACTATACCCCTTCTAATAACCCTCCAATAAATGCTCTATCTGCTCCCATAATTGCTTCATCTAAAACCTCATTTGTTGATTCGCCTCGTGCATCTTTGTCGGCCAAGCACCCCCAACCTTCGGTGAACCAACCCAGGTTCTGGGCCAACTCGCTTACGAAGAAGACCACGAGAGTGAGAGAATGGCAACTAAACTCTGCTATTCAGGACAAACTGAATAGAATATAGGAGCAATCAGGTGTTCACTTGGAACTTGATCTTGCCAAAGTTTCCTCCGCGAGGGAGGCTTGGAGATGCTACCTCTATGGTAAGTTCTTAAGCAAACTCTCCCTCTCTCTCTCTCGAAGCCCTCAAAACTATCCTTCCTAAACTCTAGAGCCTCACCAACGGATTATATATCATTGATATGGCAACAGGGATTCTTCTACTTTTGGTTCCTCACCGATGAAGAAATGTCCAAGGTCCTACTTGGCAAATGGTGGTTTGTGCGGGGGGGTCTTTCCTTGGTTCTCATTTTGTGAAAGCCTAATTGTCAACCATTGCTACTATGAAAACCTCAAGATGTGGGGGAGGGACTATTTACCATGATTTTGTTATCGAATGTGATGATTCATATAACCCATCCTCCACTTTTGCAGGCATTGGTTTCTCGATCATGGGCGCTCAATGAGAGCGGTTGGTTGTGCGACAATGAAGGCATATAATGTTATACAATGGCAGAAGGATTAGCAATTCTTGAAGCCCTCGTTTATGTGGAGCTCGAGGGTTTATGGATCCATTCAATTCAACTAACATTGTCAACTATGTCAATGGCCATACAAATAGTCTCTGGTGTCTAAAAGGATAATCTCTACATGAGTCTAAAGGAGGTCAGCTTCATTCCTTGACAACTTAACACATTGGCTCATAATCCTGCAAAATTTGGAAGCAGCCTCAGCTAATAACTGTAATGCTCTTTCTTTAAGTGTTAATATATTTTTTTAAAAGAAATTATGTAGTTGATATAATTATTATTGGAAATGACCTTATTGCCATGGTAACAACTCTCAAAGGATTTCTCCATAGAATAAAAATAATATTGAAAAGTTCAATATTTATCAAGGTTGGAAGCAGCACATTCAAAAAAATTAATTTTGGTCTTAATATATATCAGAATTATATTTGTCTCTTTACAATTATCCATGTTTGATGGTTATAAATTCTATCTCTAAATTAAAAAGACTTGTTAGCTCACTTATTTGTCTTATGATTATAATCCCAGATAAAAACTTTCTAGATGCACCTTCTTAGTCAATTTACATCAACCTCAAAAACAATATAACTATCACAACAAATTGAAGTTTGTAATATTTAAAATAAACACCATAACATGGTCAATTTTTTTCGATAAAGAAGAATAATCTAGATTTAACTTAGCATTATGATGCTAATTAGGGGGATTGATTTATTATGAGAAAATTATTATTTTTCTTTTTTCGGATCTTATGTTTTTTTGCTTGAGGTTTCTCTCAAGCATCTCTTGAAAGACAAAAGGATAACAAAATGTTGCTCATTCCTCAGTGGAAGGAGAATATAGGCTATAGTACTATCGCAGTAATCATCTATGAATTTATCTAATTGAGATATTGCTTACAAGATTTATGAGTTAATATTTCAAGTTCTTATTTTCTGATAATCAAGAAGCAATATTGTATATTCAATAAACCACATCAACAAGCATATTGAATTTGATTGTCATGTGGTTAGACAAAAAAAGATTCAATCTAATTTTAAATTACTACTATATTTACTTTATAGTATTCTCAAATTACATATATTTAACTAAATCTAAACTATTTGGAAAGATGTTTTTTTTTTATTTACATCTATATAAGTTGAGCATCTTGAATATCTCCAATTTGAAGAGGAGTATTTAAAATGATAATATATTGGACAAAATCTAATAAATTAGGTAAAAGATTCTTTTAATTAATTAAGATAATATTCTTTTATCAACAATAACCTAATTTATTTTTTTTATGATTAATTTACTATTAAAAACCCTAGTATTGGGTTTTTACCAAATGACATATCCTATAATTATTTTTTATCAAAGGGTGATCCTTTTTTAAATAAATATTGATAATGTCCTTGAAGTAGAGTATTTCAAGCAGATCCATAGGTTGATTTAATTTGGTCTGATCGGATTGAGTTGAACATTATTGAATTTATGAATGAGTGTCCTAAGTATAATACGAGTATAACCAATGTATTTTTATCAAATTAATCTAAATTTATCTAGAAATACTAACACATGATTCTAAAATATTTAGTATTTATTATTATTATTTTTTATGATTTTAGGGTAAATAAATTTTTAAATATAATAATTTTGGGTTAGATCGATGATCAAGTGCAACTCATTGAATTTTTACTAGATTTTTTTAAACTTCTTTAGATTTACCAGAGTGAGATGATAATTTATTTAATTTTTTTTTATTACAAATTTAGAATAATTAATTTTTGAAATAGAATAGTTTTAGGTTGAATATATAATTGAGTATAGCTTGAGTATAATACAATTGTAACTCTTTAAATAATAAGATATTTAATATTTTTTTTTATTTTTTATGAATTTAAGATTATAATTGTTTAAAATTATATGTTTTTATGTTAAATTTGTGATGAAATATAATTCGAGAGTGATTTGTTTTTAGAGTAAACTTTGAAGAGGACGAAGGAGAGAAGGGAGAGGCAGGAGGCGACATTGAAGTTAGAGTGAGAGGATGAGGAGACATGGGTGGAGTGAGAGGAGGAGGCAATGTTGGAGTTGGAGTTGAAGGATGATGAGGAGGGGGAGGAGAAGAAAGCTAAGAGAGAGAGAGAGAGAGAGAGAGATTGAGGAGGAGGATGGGGAGAAGGTAGCGAAGTGAGAGGAGCAGCTATAGAGGTGAAGTGAGAGAAGGAGGTGGAGTGAGGCAGAGGAGATAAAGGGTAATTTTTTTTAAAAAAAATGGTAATATAATTTAATTAAATCGATTAAATAGTTATGATTTATTTGAATCAGTCTCCAACTAAAAAAAAAAAATCAATTCAATTTTTTTATGATTTTATTAAGAATATTTTGATTATAATTAAAAAATCATTTAGCAAAGACCAAATATTTGGCGCCATCATAATCAATAATGGCTAATCTAAGTTTTTGATGAATTTTAATGTGAGGAATATAAGGATAGTATTTCAATATTTTGAAGGAGATATATTATCTATTAAAACTCGTAGAGTAGAAACTGATTTTCAAACCGTATTTAATTTTTAAGCCAAAAAAAAAAAGTGAAAATTGATTTATATTAAAAATATTGAAAACATACATGCAGATAAAAAAGATATGCTACTCGATAAAGACATATTCCTTTCTTTCATCTGACGGAGACATATTAAGAAAGCAAAATATTAGGTAAAAAATATTATGAATCATGAGAACCATTATATGTGATTCTCTTCACTATAATATTATTTTATATTTATTCTTGATTGACAAAATCCATTGTATATATGTCACACACAGCAGCATCAATCATTGCTTTCGATCATAGTAACCCATGGCCATTCCTTCATCTACCTCATTGCTTGATCTCCTTCGTGGCCCTCCACTTCTCTTCCCCTATTCACCTCATCATCTCTCATGGTCTACGAGCAACAGCATGATCAACAGCGTGACCGTCGTCGCAAGGAACCGCATGAAGTCGGCGGCGTCGAAAGAGTCGGAGCATAGTCGGAGATCAAGTCGCTTCGCGCCGAGATTCTCTGCGATCAATCAGGGGTTCTCCGAAGACGGTGACGACCACGAAGGATCGCTTTCTGTGGCGGAGTTGAAAGCCATCGTCGACCACCTAAAAGACTACGGATGGAGGATGAGAGCGCTGCGTTCAGGACTTGGGATTCAAGTGCATGTTGAAGGAATCGAGGAGCATTGTGAAGACGAGAAAGGAGACGATGACATAGCTGGTGACAGGGACAAGAACAATGTGGTTGGTGAAAGCTCAGTAAAAGATTAGTTGCACAGAAGATTTATGTTCTTTGTTTGGCTGTGAATTGATTTCATACTGTGAGAGATCAATCAATTCCAGATTGATTTGTTGGATAAAAGCTATGCAACTTTTTAGTGGCAGGAGATGAAATATCATTTTCACAGGTAACTTGAAAGCTTGATCGAGGAAATAGTTTGTATTTGAAGTCAATTCTTAGATGTCCAAAATAATAGTGATCGAATTTAGAAAATTAGGGTTTTAAAAGTCAGTCTGATATGACAATCGCTGGATGCAACAGAAATTTCCGAGTCAAACCAATAAAAGAAAATCGAGTGTAATTACAATTTATTTTTATATTGTATAAATGTTGGATTGTGATTTGATTCTACGAAATAAATTGTTAGAGAATTATTTAAAGAACAAACCGATGATTAATTTGAGAATATAACTTTGAAGAAGTAAGTAATTAAGCCAAAAAAACATTAACCATATAATAAATACATTCAAATCCTATTTTTACCAGAATTGGCAACTGTTGTTAACCGACCACGGCCATATCGGAGGCGGGGAAGCGGATCCAGGGCTGTTAACGGGCCGGGTATGAGTTCGATCGATTTGATCCGTATTCTTTTGATGACATTCTGATTCCAAATCTCGCTTCCACATTTACCACGCCGTCCTCTCTCTTTCCTCCCTCTCGCCACCATCCTCCCCTCTTCAATGGCAACCTCCTCCTCCTCCTGCGATATCAAGTGCTAGATTGTGAAGAGGATTAGGAATTCAAATCGAAGAGAGATGGAGAAGCAGCAATCGATGGCGAAGCAGCCGCCATCGCCCTCGCTTTCCCTGCAGGAGTGGGAGACCCTCCTCGACGACTTCGGTTCCGGCTCCCCCGCCCGCTGCGCCCGGTGGCTGCCCCTCCCCCTCCTCGACCTTGCACTCAACGCTTTCCTCCGCCGCGACTTCGCCTCCCACCTCAAGCCCCTCCTCCTCCTCTTCATCGACGACCTCCTCTCCTCACCTACCTCTGCCCCATCCCCCTCCGACTCCCTTCCCCCTCTAATCGACGCCCTCCGATCCCTCCTCCTAACCTCGTCCCCCTCCGCTTCCGACCCTTCTCCCGCTCCCGCCGCCGCCCTCCTCCGCGACCAGTTTATGGCCACCGCCGTCTCCGCTGCAGTCTCCTCCCTCGACGCCCCACTCGACGCTTCCTCCGCCGCTCTCCTCGAGCCCCTCGTGGAAGCCCTCCTCACAGTCACCAACCGCCCGAATCACGGTCCGGACCGCCAGTCCCGCGCCGCTGCCTGCGAGTGCCTCCGCGAGCTCGAGTCCGCCTTCCCTTGCCTCCTTGCCGACGCCGCCGGCCACCTCTGGGCCCTCGCCCAGGCCGAGCGCACCCACGTCGCACAAAGCTACCTTCTTCTCCTCGCCACTGTCGTCCGTGACATTGTCCTCCGTCCTGGTCTTCTCTCCTCCCCAACCTCCATCCTCTCCACCTCCGTCCCCCTCGTGCCCTTTAGCGCCCCTAGCTGTTTCTTGTCTCACCCTTCTGCCGATCGTGACCGCGAGCCCTCGGAGGTGAACCTGAGGGAGATCAAGCGGGTTCTGGGGTTCCTCTGGGAGCGGCCGCAGGCCCTGACACCGGCCGCCACCATGGAGCTGGTCTCGATCTTGACCAGCATCGCTGGCGCGCTGGAGCAGCACGTGCCGACGGGCGGGGCGCTCCTGAAGGTGCAGTTCTCTGGCCTGATTTACTCGTATCACCCAATCCTCTGCCATATCGTTCTCATGCTCTATTCCGGCTTCCCAGATGCCTTTGCTGGCGAGGACGAGCGCAACATCGCTCGCCGCCTCGCCCTTATGGCCAGAGAAGCCCACCAGCCCCTCGTGTTTCGTCTTCTCGCGCTCCACTGGCTGCTGGGCTCGCCTAGGCTCGGCAAGGGAAAGGACTCGCTTGCTCCCTTGGCGCCCAGATTTTACCCTGGGGTTTTTGATCCTCTGGCTTTGAAAGCCAAGAAGCTCGATGCTTTAGCGTGCATTGCAGCCAGTTTGGATACTTTGGAAATGAGAAGAAAGGGGGAGGAGGATGGTCGAAGGGCCTTGATAGTGAAGCTCTTTCAGGATGGGTTGGTTTGCATCTCTGCTTACAAGTGGCTACCGCCTTGGAGCACAGAGACCTCGGTTGCCTTTCGGACGCTTCACAAGTTCTTGGTTGGAGTCATCCCACATCGTGATGATTGCTCAGAGGAACCTCAGCTTGTTTTTCTCATGGATTCCATCATATTCAGCACCCTTCAGGTGAGAGAGGTTCCTCTCCACAATAGTATCGTTTTTCCTTCATGTGTTTTAGTTCTTAATTTTTAATTACTTGACCATATGCAGAGTATGTTGGTAAATTTGGCATTGGAGCACCACGGTTTGGTTCTGGTCATTGGCATTTTTATTGACCAACTGTTGAAATGCAAGGGTCACCAGTCCGTAGGGGAGCGACTGCTCCAGAAACTCGATGAGCATTTGCTTCCGAAACTTGAGATGGGATACCGGTTGACTTCTTATTTTCCCATTTTTGAGAGGATTGCTGAGAATGATACCATTCCACCCCATGGTTTGTTAGAGTTACTTATGAGGCATATTGTTTCTATAACAGTGAAACATGGACCAAACTCAGGGTTGAGTTTATGGTCTCAGGGGACTAAAGTGTTGGGTATCTGCAGGATGATGCTTAAGCATCACCACAGCTCAAGGATTTTCCTTCCTTTGTCACGCCTTCTAGCATTTATTTGCCAATGCTACCCAGACTTAGAAGTTCGTGACAATGCAAGGTAATTACAAAGTTATATTCTGTTGGACTCATATCCAAGTTTTCGTCATTAATACTATCGACACCATTTTCAGGATCTATCTGCGGATGCTTGTCTGCATTCCTGGGAAGAAGCTAAGGCAGGTGCTGAATCTTGGTGAAGAGCCTTCAGGAGTCTCACCATCTCCTCACCCAGGCTCACTTTTCCAAGTTCCATCACCTCGCCACTCGGAAAACATCAAAAATTCAGGCGGTGTCTCTTCTTATATTCATCTTGAAAGGGTTGTTCCACTTATTGTGAAACAGTCATGGTCATTAGTTATACCGAAATCAAACATGGAAGATAACATGGAAGCAAGTAATGTTGTAGGTATAAGTGATATCAGCATTTCTCCTTCTGCAGAATCAGACAAGGATGGTGAAATGAACTTTGAACAAATAAGTTATATTAAGGAACCACTGAGAGTGATGGATGCAAATGTGGCAGAAATTCTGGGAGTCCTCCGGAAGCATTTTTCATGTATTCCTGACTACCGACACATGTCTGCAATTAAGATTAGAATACCCTGTACACTAAGGTTTGAGTCTGAACCATTTAGCCATGTCTGGGGAGATGGTTCATCTACTTTTGATTCAGAAGAGGGGGAGGCGTTGCCTGCTATGTATGCAACTACTATCACATTTTCATCAACAGCTAAGTATGGCAAAATTCCACCATGTCGGGTACCTTTTCTTCTCGGTGAACCTTTGAGAAACAGATATGATATCATACCTGTGGGCAACAGCTTTGACGAGGGCTCAAGTCATCGTGCTTCAGTAAATATAGAATTGGAACCTCGAGAGCCAATGCCAGGTCTTATTGATGTTACCATCAAGGCAAATGCAGAGACTGGGGAAGTTATCTCCGGAAGGCTACAGAGCATTGCAATTGGCATTGAAGATATGTTTCTTAAGGCTAGTATACCACCTGATATTGAAGAGGATGAGGTACCTGGATACTATTATGATCTGTTTCATGCACTATGGGAGGCTTGTGGTAATTCTGCAAGCACAGGACGTGAGACGTTCCCTCTTAGTGGAGGTAAAGGTGCTGCAGCAATTCATGGCACACGATCTGTGAAACTTCTGGAAGTATTTCTGGATTCTTTGATCAAGAATGTTGAGAAGCACCTGGCTTCATATGTTGTGAGTGTCATTGGCGATCCACTGGTGAATATCGTAAGGAACAATGGAATTATTAGAGATGTTGTGTGGGAAAATGATACCGAAGCTTTTGTTGCCCATGATGTTAATGCGCTGGTGCCATATTCTGAAAATGTACCTCTTCAGCTCCCATATTTTGAGGGTGATGCAGAGAATCTTTCACCTGTCAGTAAGAGGACAATTGGTACCTTTATTATTTTGATATTCCTACCACCCAGATTCCATCTCCTTTTCCAGATGGAAGTAGGACATTCATCAACATTGGTACGAGTAAGAACTGATCATTGGCCATGTCTCGCATATATTGATGAGTACTTGGAGTCATTGTTTTACACATAGAAGGAAACAAACACAAGGACATATTCTGGAGTGCTACAACGATTTTATCTTGGCAATCTTTGTCCTCTTAAAGGTCTGGTTAGATCCTGTGCCTAACTTGCTTATTTGCATGTGTGTTATTGTTAAATAATTGCTCAGGCCCTATAAGCTTAATAAAGTTTGGAAATTCTTTTGAAAGGCTATGGATTTACATCATTTTACTTGGTCTATTGAAATTAGAAAAGAATTCCCCTATACTATTTTTAATATGCTTTTCATTGATTTTTCTGACTTCATTATGGTTACAAAGGGCTTATAAATCTTCTTTATGACATACACCAATGGCAAGCCAAACCATCCCTGGTAGCGCATATTACTTATCATTATGGTTTTACAGAATTTATTGTGATCAATCAGAAATGACCCAGACTTCGAATGCAGGCATTATAGTTTACTTCTGTTGCATCTTTTGGTGCTTGTATTGAGAAATTAAATTTATCTTTAATAGGAATAAGGCATGAAATGTTCCTATCCAATTAACAAGAGTTTGTGATAGAATTATCTTCATTTTTTTTACCAAAAGCAAAAAAGGATTCATATTAAGTTATTAACCCAAAAACAGTGCTATTACAACTATAACTATGAACAAAATGACATGGAACTCAAGATGCCAATGGCCAGACCATACAACACCAGAATTTCGTAGACATGGCAAACTTCACAAGCCAATGTGCACTATGATTCTTCCCTAACATATACAAAACTTTCCAAGCCCGAAATAGTTTCTGTAGCTCTTTCACAATTTTGACAGTATGAAATACACCATGGTGGTGTTTCCTCTCCATTAAGTGCTTTCACGATTTGCAATGCATCAGTTTCAACAATGATGCACTCAATGTTGTTAAGTAGTGCAGCTTCCAGCCCTTTCTTAATTGCTAGCATCTTGTTAATCCAACTATTGCCTTGCTCCACAAATAGAAAACCTGCACAAAGACACATGACATTAGAGTTTCTAATCAGAAGATCAGCTCCACCATCTAAACTTTGAGGATTAAAAGCTCCATCTGTGTTTAGCTTAAACCACCCAATTTCAGGTCTACACCACTGCACCACAATTTGATATTTTGTTGTGCCTCGCTCCTATGTCCTTCGGACATTACGTCCAATTTTCTGTTCATTATATATGAAACGGACCCATACACAACTGTAGAGTGGCCTGTCCTTATGTTATTAAATAGAACATCATTCCTGGCCTTCCAAATCAGCCAAAGGCAATGGGCAATCAAGGATCTGACTAAACTAGAATGCTTAGGTAAGCCACTCCTCTCCTTGAGCTAAGCACCTCTTTCCACTCCCCAAAATGAGATAATTCAGAACCCAACTTATTACTAAGCATGGTCCACATCCTTCCAGCAAATGGACATTCAAAGAAGACATGATTTTGATCATCCCAACCCTCTTTACAAACATAACACACATGATCATGGTTGGCAAATACCCAATGAAGACAGCTGAACTGAAGTAGATAGCCTGTGATGTAAAAGTTTTCAACAAAATAAAAGAGCCCTAGAGCTGAACTGAAGTTTCCACAATTCACTCCAACATCCTTCAACCTCCCCACTAGATTGATCCAAGTCTTTGATGTACCTATAGGTTAGTTTGGCTGATGGTTTCCCCTTTAGGTCAGTTCTCCAAATCCAGTTGTCATCCTCAGGAGGAGGCACATCAATGTGGGAGAGAAGCCTGCTAATATTACCATCAAAGCATTGATCAAATAACAAATCATTCCATTTATTATCAAGCAGAAGGTTAGAAACATGCCAATGTCCATCAATAATAGAAATATTAAAAAATATCGGTTTAATGGCCAATGGAATGTTAAAGATCCAATTGTCATGCAAAACATTTAGTTGATCACCATTTCCAATAATTGGATGAAATATAGCTTTTAACACAGACATATACTTATTAAAAGGCTTCCAGCACCACCAGGTGGACTTGGGAGTAGCTTGACTGTTCCAAGGAGATCCCCAACCATAGTTTTGACTTGGATAGAGTTATCTTCATGGCTTACCCTTCCAGTCATTTAGTTCTTGGTCTTATGTATCACCGCTGTTCTACTTGTCAGAAGAAGGTAATCTTTTTTGCTTCAAACTCCTCCAATTGAGTTCTT
The DNA here is from genome assembly GCF_000313855.2 of Musa acuminata subsp. malaccensis. Taxonomy (NCBI): domain Eukaryota; kingdom Viridiplantae; phylum Streptophyta; class Magnoliopsida; order Zingiberales; family Musaceae; genus Musa; species Musa acuminata. The sequence goes on from NC_025210.1 coordinate 24,790,030, forward strand.
GGTCTTATGTCTCACCACTCTTGTTGTCAGAAGAAGGTAAGTTTTGATGCTTTAAACTTCTCCACACTTTGTCAAGGGCATCACTTGGTTATATCTTGTTTCCTCTTGTTTTGACATGGATGGTTTCTTCTCCAAGAAGAATTATTAATCACACAATTACGAGGATTCTGTTTAAAATGTCACTGATCTAGTGATATAAAACTAGATAGATAAGAACAGGTGCTGGGAGTGTACCTGTTTCACAACCATCCTCCCATGTTTTTTCATCGACGAGTGTGGGTTTGATCTTCCGTTAGTCCTAGCAGAAGTCGGTGAATTCATGTGGCATATTTACTAGGGAGGTGACTCCATTTCGGTTGGTTATAGTAATTTTTAAGCTCAGGACGTGTTGCTCTTCCTTGTTCTATGTTTACGTAGTTCCTAGTATTTAAGATGTAACTTTGCTTTTTGGCAGAACTTTGTTCATCAGCTTGACTGAACGAACACCCGTTTTAAATCCTACGCCCAAGTAGAGCTGCTGGAGGCATCAAAGAAGTGAATTTGGGAGTGAGACTTGGTTCTCCAAAGCAAGAATCTGGATGGAGTATACCACTTGTAGTTGAGAAAGGTGAGAGGAACTAAAGTTGGATCTTTTGATTGTAAATAATGTTATTTATTCATTTGGAGGATGTACTTGTTCAGTGTTGTTTCCTTTGGAACGAGTCATAACTTGATCTTGTTTCCTTTATTCCTCATATTATACTTAGGTTTTTGGTCTTTGCAATATGAGATACTCTTCTGTAATCAGCAAATCGGTTATGCTTGGTCTTAGACAACAAGAAATTGCGTCACCAGAAGCATCATCAAGAAAGTTGTTGCATTATGAGATGCGTTCAACAATATCCATGTTGAACGGCTTTGTTGGATCATCATGAGAATTGTTTTCTTCTTATTCTTGGCGACGATAGAATTTAACTGGACATTTGATTGGCCATTAGGTAGTTGTCCACTATAAAATTCCTTATTCTCTGGGTCCTAAGATCCACTAATTCAATCCTTTTTTATATACATCCTATACAAACAACACTTATTATTATTATTAGTATTATTATTATTATTATTATTATTATTATTACTACTACTACTACTACTACTACTAAATGTTTTCAAACTAAATGTTGTAACAAATCAATACATTATAACGAATGATAAAAATATATTTTGAAAAGAAAAATAAAAACAGAAGCATCTTTCCAGAAAAATAGTCCTTTAATTTAAACAGATTTAGGTAGAGTTCAAAATCCAAATCAACATTTAATTGGGACATTACCCGTCTCAAAAACACACAACTCCCACTCCGGAGAGGAACAACCTAACCTGATCCGCAAAGGGTGTGAGCTAAAAAATCCGACCCGTCACTTACTCGGACCAAAAGCGCCTTTGATCTACGCCATCTATACGACGGCTAAACCCTGCAGTCCGAAACCTAGCGATTGCTAATCAACAGAGTCCCCAACTCCACCAATGGCGGCGGCACTGCGTCGATCTCTAAGAATCCCCCTCTTCCGCCGCCGCTTCTCCGCTCTCTCGACCGCCGCCACCACCGCTACTTCACCCACTCCCTCCTCCGATCCAATATCCGCCGCTAAGTCCGCCATCCGCTCCGAGTCCGACCCCGACCGTCTCGTCTCCCTCTTCGAGTCCGCCGCACACGACCCTTCCTTCTACGACGACCGCCCAATCTACCGCTTCTCGATCCACAAGCTCGCTCGCCACCGCCGCCCGGACCTCATCGAGCGCCTCCTGGAGGGCGCCAAGTCCAACCCCGACCCCCCTAAGTCGGAAGGTTTCCTCCTCCGCCTGCTCTCTCTCTACTCCGAAGCCGGCATGCCCGACCATGCCTTCCGCACCTTCGAGGCGATGCCTGGCCTCGGCTGCCGGCGCACGGATCGATCGCTCTGCGCCCTCTTGTCGGCCTTTCTAAAGAACGACTGCGTCGATCGCCTTCAGGACGTCTTTGATCGTGCCGCCGTTGAGTTCGGGATCGCTCCGGGCATCGCCTCTTACAATGTCCTACTCAGAGCTCTCTGCTCGATCGACGAGGTTGAGAAGGCACGCGCCTTGCTTGATGAAATGCCTGATAAGGGCGTGGAGCCCGACATCATTTGCTACAACACAGTCTTGGAAGGGTATTTAAAGAAGGGGGATTATTCTGGATTCGATGAGTTTCTCAAAGAGTTCAATAGGAAGAAATTTAGCCCAAATGTGGGCACTTTTAATTGTAGGATTGCTGCGCTTTGTGCACAAGGTAAGAGCTTCCAGGCAGAGGAGTTGTTGGATGTGATGCAATCTAAAACAATCCAGCCGAATAGGCTTAGCTTCAATACCTTGATCGATGGCTTTTGCAAAGAAGGGAACATGGATTCAGCTATGAAGGTTTTCGAGAGGATGAAGGGGTTCAAGAGGCCCGATGACACTCGTGTTTCACCCGATTTCAAGACATACACTACATTGCTGGAGGATTTGGTTGAGAAAGAAGAGTTTGGAAAAGGAGTAGAGATTTGCAAAGAGTGTTTGAAAAAGAAATGGGCACCGCCATTTGAGACTGTGAAAGGATTGATCGATGGATTGGTGAAGAGTTCACGCGTAAACGAGGCAAAGGATGTCATCTCAAGGATGGGGAAGGGAATCCAAGGTGACGCTAGAGATGCTTGGAAGAAAATTGAAGAATCATTCTCCTTGTGAGGTGCGGAGTTGCTTAAAGTTAGTGGGTAGCAGCCCGGGAAAATTGACTGGTGAGCCTCGAAAAATGATGTGCTAGTTATGGATTGTTTTCCCTTTGGACTAGTGGAGTTGTATGTGTTCTTGCCGAGAAATCAAGCAACTTATGCTTTGGCTTTTGACTTTTGACCATCCAGCGTGGGATTGAACCATCCTCTTTATTTTGATGGCAATAAAAAATAACCTTTTTGGTTCTAATTTTAGTAGGATAATGCTTCATCCCTAAATCAAAGTATATATAACTGCTTTGAGTTGCTATTCGACGATGGGAGTAAATAGATTTGGCCACTTTGACTTGTTGATTGCATGAGAGACATGATAAGCTGCTTGAATGTATTATGCTTTGAACTTTATCTTCTGATATTTGACTAATCTATTTCCAAGGATGATATCGAAAGCAATATATTGATCTGACGATACCCAATCTCTGTTTAGAACTTTTTTTATTTCTAATTTGACATCATCTGGCAACTTCTGTGAACCAATTGTTACAATCAGAGACCAAGAATTTTGTTCTAGCATTCTGTCAAGTAATCTTGGAGCTTAAATAAAGAAATAGTGATTTTGAGAGGTTACCTGCCATCTGTTCCTCCAATCTGCATGTTTTTGATTCTCCCAATTCATTCTTTTGTCTTGTAATAAAATCATTATGGATTAGTGCTCTTCCAGTTTAATTAGTGTTTGTACATTTCCAATTAATAACCACATCAAGATTGAGGTGATGAGAGTTTCCATGCAGTTGGTTTTCTGACATCTTTCAGTAGTGCTTTTCCTTCAGACTAATTGGTTCCTTTTATGCCTTTTGTGTGCTTGTCCGAGCGGAGATCGAAGGCTTGGATTGGTAGAAGAGCAGGCTTACAAAATTGTGTGTTGGGTTAAAATGCACGAAGGAGAAGGCAGCTTCTGTTCATGGCAAAACGGCTACTTCGGCTGTTCTTCCGTGTGTGGGTTACCGGCAAGATGGAAAGAAGGTATCTCTGAGAAGTCTTCACCGGCGTTGGCAGGAAAGAGAAAGCTCGTTTCGTTCTTCTTGTGGATGCACATCTGCTTCTGGCGCTACAAGCCACTTTGTTTATCTTATATTTTAGTAACATTCATGTTCCTTTGCTTTGCCTTGTGATCAGATTTTGCTTAGTGCTTGTGGCTGTACTGTTATAATGACAACTTTTTTTTGTTTTTGTTTTTGAAAGAAAGAGGCAACTATATTGATTTAAAGATTAATTACAAAGAGAGAGAGAGAGAGAGAGAGAGAGAGAGAGAGAGAGAGAGAGTAGAATCTACCCAAAAGAAATCCTGGGCTAACAAAGTTAGAAGATGTAGGAAGGTGAGAAAAAAATAACAATTTTAAGCTGATCAATTAAAGGAAAAATGTCCCATAGAATAAATATACTCCTAAAAAAAACCAAGGGATTGAGAAGATTTTTTCCTTCACAAAATTGACTCTTGTCTATTGAATCTGAGTTCATCCATGTTGGGAGGAAAGTCGTAGTGTTGCGGCAGCTTGCTTTAATGGGGTGGAATGGGTGAGAGGCGGCGCTTCAGCCATCAGCGGGCTGGGAGGCAGTGCAGCGCCGCCCGCCTCCCATCCAGAGAGGTTGACCGGTTTGGGATTTGAAAAGGAAGGCCATAGGAGATCAGCTGCCATTAAAGAATTCTCGATTTCAATACAAAAATCAAAACTTACTCGAACAGTATCCAAGCCATCGCAAGTGTTCTATGGACTCAGAAATGGTCATTGGCAGCGATCATAATGTTTCTAAGAAGGGTTAGATGAACCGGTAACGTGATTGTGGTACCTCAACCTCATTGCTGTTGTTCCATAAAAACCAAAGAAATAAAGTTACGGTGATATAGATAAGAGATGGGAGCGAGCAGGTTTATCAAGCAAAAGAACCTTCCTTCACCCAATCGCCCACATGCCATGAGTGAAAGAACTAAAAGCAAACTTGAAGATGTTCCCTTGAAAGATCCTAAGAAGTTCAATGTAAAGTTGCACTCACGTAGTATATTGGGTGGTGGAGTCAAAAATGCATATGACAAACCATCCTTGCTGACAATAAAGAATATTGGAGATGAATCTCGGAGTAGAGAGATCCTTTCACATAATTTTTTTAAAATTAATTTTAGAAATAATCCTAAGAAGTCAAATCGCCTTTCAACTTTGTCAAAGTTATAGTCACTTGTTAGATATATGTATAAGTACTACTAATAATTGTGGTGTTGCTTTATGGGCTAAGAGTTTATATCCAAAAATCATCATTAGCATGGATTCTAGTATTCTAAATGTTATGATCGAGTCGATACTAAAAGAGGGGTGAATTAGTACAGCGGTAAAATTATGTTGAGTCAAAAATTTTCATACGATAAAAAAGTATCGGAAAGATGCTTAAAAGCGTACGAAAGTATAGTGAAAATAAGAATTCAATTTGCAATATAAGGGAAAAACATAAAGGAAATACAAACCAGATTTTTATAGTGGTTCGATCGTGATGACATATATCTACTCTCGATTCCTCTTCACTCGATGCCACCGGTTTCCACTACCGATCTTCTTTCAACGGACAAATATCAACTACCCTTTTACACCCCGCTTTTCCTTTTCACAAGTTTATGAGACAACCTTTTACAAGCACTCACTCCTTCCTAAACAGAATTCTAAACTTAGAACTAGAGGAGGGGATCTATCAAGTGATTGCTATAGAGTTTTCTTACTTTTAAGCTCTTTGTGCTTATGTGTTAAACCAGGGATGAGAGGGGTGTTTATAGGTTTAATTGGATTCAAACTTAGAGAAGAAAAGTTATCTTATCCCCGATTTTTAGGGTACTGGCGGTACCACCGCTTGTGTTGAGCGGTACCATCGCCTATAATACTAACACCACCGCCCAGTCTGGTGGTACCACTGCCTGATAGTCTCTCAGAGACTGTGTCTGGGTGGTACCATCGCCTAATATAGTCTCTAGACTATGCCACAACGGTTCCACCTGTTGGGTTACTATTTGGGCCTTTCACTTGGCCCAACATAGCCCAAACTTGGGCCTAACTGGCCCCTCATTGAGTTGGCCCAATTCCAACCCAATTACGCCTAAAACCTACTTTGATCTAGACAATTATTACAAAGCTAAATCAAATATTATCCGGCATGTCATTGGTTCATCAATGCCTTGTCTGATTCTTTGGCATATCGTCCTCTCTTGCGGCCTATTGTCCAATCAGTCGTCGACCTCCGCAACTCCGATTTCCTTGACGTAATTTTCACTCTTCCTGGCCAGATGCCCAATCTCATGGCCCAAGGCCTTCTGTCGATACGTCGACCGATCCTCCATCTCAACGTCCAATCTTTTGACATGTTCTACTCCAGCCCACTATGATTCTTCCTACTTTAATTATCTCTCCCTGATCGAAGCTTCTTGCGTCACTCAAAACACAGATCAGATCATAAACACATCAATTGATTTCATCATCAAAATTCGAGATTCAACAATCTCCCCCATTTTGATAATGACAATTAATTGATGACCGAGTTAACCTTAACTCCTCTTTTCAAGTTAAAACAAATTTAATCATGAATATTTACAACATATATCATCATAAAATCATGCATAATCAAAATTTTAATACATCATTCATTCTATGCATGATTGTCATCATAACTTCTCTTTTATCATCAACAAAAAAAAAGAAGTGCAACTAGCAATTTTTGAGACATAATTTCAAGTCTTTGAAACATTATTGTATAATTTTAAGTTTTTGAAACATCATTGCATAATTTCATATTTTTTAAACATCATTGCATATATCATTATGCAAGCTAACAAGTTTTTTGATATGAATGTTAGCAAATTGTTTTTGTATCTTTGAAATGTGCTAAGATAGCACTTTTGCTTCTATTGAGATTACAAGCTAGTAATTTTGCTTCCTAACAAGTTTTTCTCATTGAAATGTATAAGGTAACAAGTTTTATTATAATGCAAGCTAGCAGATTTGATCTCCCCCTTTGTCATTGTCAAAAAGAAGGGAAGAATATAATTTTATAATTTTTTCTTTTATAATAATTTTTAAAGCATGACAAAGATAAATAACAAATTTACATCAATATTTCAATCACTATTTCAATCATCAAAAATGAAAGATCAAGTCATGATTTTTGACATATCTCTTCTTTTGTATATAGAAGGAATGATAGGGAAACGATCTTGATTCAAAAAGAAGATTCAAGTCTAAAAATCAAGAAATTAAGATCATGATCCGAAAAATATATAAGAAAAATTTATGCATTTGAGAGATCTAACATGCCTAAATTTATCATTCAAGCTAGCAAATTTAGTTCTCTTGAGATGCTAACTATTTTCTTTCTCTCCTTTTTCATTTTAAACAAGAAAAAATAAGAGGAGAATTTTATAATGGTGTAATTCATTTCCTTCTTACATCAATGCTCTAAGTATCACATAAATACAAATGTGTCATATGAAAATCATGACATGAAAGATGAAAGATTAAGAAAGATCAATTCTAAATAATTTATCTAAATAATTCTCTTTTTTAGTAATTAACAAAAAGAAATATGGGAGTTCAAAAACAAGATCTTATTCATAGAAAAATCTTATGTATCAAATATCAAGAAATGAATATGATAATTCATAAAAAAAATCACAAGTTATAATCAAGAGAAAAATCATCATTCATTTTTAACTCATTCAATTTGTCAAATCAACAATGTCACTTTAATAGTTCAAGAATAGATTCATTAATTTCTTTTAAAAAAATCGATAAGATAGAGAGAAAAAAAATTCAAGAAAAATATTTTTCTCTTTTTAGTTGTTTCAATTTAAGTGATTTAATTTCTTACTAGCATACCTTTATCTTTTTATACTAAACAAAAATATGCATCATCGGTTTTAAAAGCAAAGTTCATTACGACAAGATCAATAAGCCATACATCACAAAGATTATCATACATAATTTTGAAATATAAACTCATTAAGTATGATTTCAAATTATTATTACTTCAAATCATCATGCATAATTAAATCATTAAATCATCAAGTATGATTTTATTAATCATAAAGTATTTTTAATCAAAATTATTTTGAAAATTATTTTTGACATAAAGTAAAATGATTTATAAATTCAAATCATCATAACTTAAAGTTACAAATTGATGATTTTCAATTAAGTGAATCTAACTCATCATGTAATTGTCATGCTTTAATTTTTTTTTCAAAATAAAAAGAAGCATGATATTTTTTACAAAATTTTTTTTATTTATTTTTTTAATTTTTAAATTTAAAAATAACTCATGAAATGTATAATGTAATTTTAAAATAAATTAAAGGGATTTTGGTTACCTCGTCATCAAAAGTCGTTAAGGCACAGTTTGCCACCTCGTCTTTATTAGTTTGTTCTTCATTTTTAGATGAACTTGATTTGTCATAAGCCACCTTGAGTGTTTTCTTCTTTTTTTTATAGCGTCTTCTTTTTATATTCATTTTTATTATTAGATTCTTGTTTTAAGAATTTTTTAAACTTTATAGTCAATAGTTCAAAGTAATCATCACTTGAGCTTTCACTCGAGTGGTCTTTATTTGTTCTAAGTATCAAATCCTTCCTGTTCTTTGGAAGGTTATTCTCAAGCTCATCATATGACTTATACGTCATTTCATATGTCATTAATGAACCAATAAGTTCTTCTAGTGTTAAATTATTTAAGTTCTTTGCCTCTTGTATTACCGTTATTTTAGGATCCCAACTTTTTGGAAGGGATCTTAATATCTTGTTAATAAGTTTAAAATTCGAAAAGCATTTGCTAAGAGGTTTTAAACTATTGACGATATTCGTAAAATGTGTGTGCATGTCAATAATAGTTTCTCTTGGCTTCATACAAAATAATTCAAAATTATGCATCAAAATATTTATTTTAGAGTCTTTAACTCTACTAGTGCCTTCGTGTGTGATTTCAAGAGTGTGCCAAATCTCAAAATCCATTTCACAAGTCGAAATACGATTAAACTTATTTTTATCCAAAGCGTAAAACAAAGTATTCATAGCTTTTGCATTTAAAGAAAATAAAATTTTTTCTCAAAGTCATTCCATTCTATTCATTCATAGGTTTAGAGGGGGTTTGAAAACTAAGTTCAACAATATTCCATAAATCAAAGTTCAAGAAAAGCAAGAAAATTCTCATCCGAGTTTTTCGATAAGTATAGTTTGTCTCATTGAACATGTGAGGATGAATGATAGAGTGATCATCTTGAAAGCCGAAAAGAGTCATTTTTCTTGGGTGTTAAACCAAATGAGAAAAATATAGCTTTGATACTAACTATTAGGATCGAGTCGACACTAAGAGGGGGGGGGGGAATTAGTACAGCGATAAAATTATGTTGAGTCAAAAATCTTCGTACGATAAAAACGTATCGGAAAGATGCTTAACTTGAAAGCGTACGGAAGCATAGTGAAAGTAAAATTTTAGTTTGCAATATAAGAAAAAAGCATGAAGGAAATGCAAACTAGATTTTTATAGTAGTTCGGTTGTCGTGACCTACATCCATTCTCGATTCCTCTTCACTTAAGGCCACCAGCTTCCACTACCAATCTTCTTTCAACGAGCAAAGATTAACTACCCTTTTACACCCCTCTTCTTCTTTTCATAGGTTTAGGAGACAACCTTTTACAAGTACTCACTCCTCCCTAAATAGAATTCTAAACTTAAAACTAGAGGAGAGGATCTCTCAAGTGATTGCTATAACGTTTTTCCACTTTTAAGCTCTTTGTGCTTGTGTGTTAACCAAGGATGAGAGGGGTATTTATAGGCCTCAAGTGGATTTAAACTTGGAGCCTAAAAGTATCCCATCCTTGATTTTTGAGGTATTGACGGTACCATTGCCTGTGCTGGGCGGTATTACCGCCTGCAGCACTGACATTGGGCGGTACCATCTCCTGACACCTTGCCACTAGACGGTACTACCGTTTGATAGTCTCTTGAAGACTGTGTCTGGATGAAATCATCATCTAACATAGTCTCAGAGATTATGTCACGACGGTTCCACTTGTTGGATCACTGTTTGGGCCTTTCACTTAGTCTAACAGAGCCTAAACTTTGGCCCAACTGACCCCTAATTGAGTTGGCTCAATACCAACCCAATTACATCTAAAATCTATTTCGATCTAGACAATTATTACAAAGTTAAATCAAATATTGTTTAATATGTCATTGGTTCATCAACGCCTCGTCCGATTCTTTGGTTCATCATCCTTTTTTGTGGTCTATTGTCCAATCGGCCAGTTAACCTCCGCAACTCTGATTTCCTTAGCACAATTTTCACTCTTCTTGGCCCGATGCCCTATCCCATGGCCCGAGGTCTTCTATCAATACGTCGACCGATTCTTTGGCTCGACGTCTAATCTTCTAATATGTTCTACTCCAGCCCAACATGAATTTTCCTGTTTTAATTATCTCTCCCTGATCAAAGCTTTCTACATCACTCAAAACATAAATCAGATCATAAACACATCAATTAATTTTATTATCAAAATCTGAGATTTAACACTTATATGAGTCAAAAATTAGATTAGAAACTTAGATATAATGCTTCATTTCATTTACCATAAGCATATAGGTTACCTATTAAAAGACATGTTGTTAAGGTAAGGATCTTCTCAAATTTTAGTTGAGGATCCATCACTAATAATCTTGTGACACCCATCCTGTTAGTGAACTTAAGAATAGATCTAAAGGTTTGGAGGGCATTCTTGGTATTAAAAGGTTTCAAGGATGAATAGTCAATATTTGGAAAGAAAAAGTTTGATCCAAAGATTTTTATCATGGTTGAAAATAGGAGTAATGCGTTTAGTACATATAGCTTTTTTTTTAACAAGGACCAAGTCTCTTATACTCAATCGACCAAGAGACTCATGTTTTTCCAAGCAATAAGGTGCATTCTGCATTGGTTATACTTATCATTCCAGAAGACATCATGTGAGAGCTTGGAGAACGTAGCAAGCAACTCCTCAATTTTTCAGCTTGTGATAGCAAGGCTTTATGCCATCCTTAGATCTTATCAAGGGCTTTATCAATAAGAGAGTTTAAGTATCTATCAGAAAGTCTATTCCGGATAAGAAAGTACCTAGGGATTTGAATGGCCAATTACCTTCCTTGGTCCCTAGGGTGTTACAAATATGATATTTAGACCAAGTTTCACAGTGTATGAGTAAGATATTTGATTTGGATTGATTGACTTTTAGGAATTTTAAGGATTTTAGCATAAAATTTAGAATTAGCTTCGAAGGAAAGCAAAACGTTATCAACGAACATGAAGTATAAAATTCTAGTGCCCTTAATATTGAAAGGGATGATCTGGTTATTGTTGATAGCATTGGTAATCATAAAGAAATGCAATTTTCAGACTGATATAAAAATATATAGAGAGAGAGGATATCTTTACCTAATTCTTTGTGAACTCTAAACTAGTAAGATTTCTCCTTACTAATTAAGTAAATAAAAATAAAAAAGAAATATAAGCCAACACCCAAAGGATAAATTTGTCTAGAAAGTTCATTAGGCAAAGAATGTTAGTAATGATATCCTATAAAATAGAGTTAAGGACTTTTTCAATATCCAGCTTAAGGAGAATAAGAGGGATTTTGCTTTTAGACATTCAGAGAATACACTAGTTCATTTGTAATAAGATATTATCATGAATGTCTCCTCTTGATGAAGATCAAATATTCTTCATATAGTTTTAAGACTATTTGAGAGGATATTTATGTGAATTTTATAAATTAGGTTATAAAGTATGATCCCAATTATCAAGGAGAGAAAGAGAGTTATGGAACTTATTGAAAGAATTTAAAAGAAGGTTATCTTTAAGATCATTCGAGAATCCCCGAAAAACTCAACATTAAACCTGTTCAAATCTGAGCCATTTTCAAAGCCCATCTAGAAAATAGTATTTTTTTTATCTCCATAATAGTAAAAGATTGAATAAGGGAACTATGATATGATCCATTTAAATATAGAAGAGGGGGGCAAAGTTTTCAATCAGGTTAGGAAGCGAAAAGAGAAAATATTCATAAGTCAAAATATCAAGTGAAAAAATGAAGAATAAATTTAGTATCCTAGTAAATAGAGTTATTAAAGTCCTTGATATAATGAATCTAGTTTTTATGTATTTAAGAATTTAGTATTTCTATTGTCTTCATAAATTTATTGAGTTTTGACCTTAGTCCAATATTTTCAATTAGAGTTGTCTATCTATTTATGATAATAAATTTGTTTGAAAGGCACATAAGGCTAATACTCTCATGACCTATTGGACTCTTTCTACTCCAAGTGAGCAATGTCCTAAATGATGATTTTGATTTGGTGTTCAAATTTCCTACCATTAGAGTGAGTCTAATGGAAAATGTTAGTTAGTGATAAGAAAATGAAAACACAAGTAAAAGTTAGCTTACCTTCTCAGTGTATATTAGTGACAAAGATCTTGAAGTTTGTGTTAAAGAGTCAATAGGAGTTAAATTTATAATCTTAGGAATTTCTCTTAAACTTAGGGAGATGACCAATTTTAACAAAGAGAGATAAATGATCCTAGGATTGTGAAGGATTTAAATATTAAAAAGAATTAAAAATTTTGATACCCAATAAGAATTAAAAAGGACGGTGTCCAATCTAGCAATAACTCGAGAAATAATAAATCATTTTTTACACATAATATATTTCGAGCTAGAGAAATTAGCATCCGAAAGATTATTATTAAAATAAATTATTTGAAATCTAAGGCTAAAGGAGAAAATACGACAAGATGACCACCCATCTTTTCATCATCCAAAAATATAATGTTTATATCATCATACAAAAACCACGAAATAAAGGCTAGATCTAAGGCAAAAAAACATTCTTCATAAAGCACTTCGAACATAAGGAATGGCACTAGCATGGATGGTGGAAAAGAGCCATGAATATACACTTTCTTCCTTAATAATTATACCATTCGCTTATCAATTTTTATACACCAAAGTGATACTTTGAGTTTGTAGGGTTTTCATACCACCAATGGTCCCTCGGGCTAACCTTTAATAGCTGGAAAGACCTCACATCATGATTGACCTACTAGTCATTAGTGTTCTACAAGTCAATTAAATGAGTGATGACACGTATGACATGATGCGTATTTTTTTACTTATTATATTTTGATATTTATTACTTTATATATATAT
>NC_025210.1:24827322-24867223 GCF_000313855.2 Musa acuminata subsp. malaccensis
TTCGCTGCTGCAGTTGTTGGTTGGCATCACCGCAGCCTCAACCCGGCTGCTCGGCGATTGCTTCCTTGGGTCACAGCAGTCACAACCGTCGCCTTTCAGCCTCGGCGCTCTCATCTCACACAATGACAAAAACATAGGGCAGCAACTCTTCCTCCATCGTAGCCACCGCAGCGACGAGTCCTTGCCGGCGCTGCCCCCAACCACATCACCATCGCTGCCTCCCAGCCCTCAGTAGCAGCGATCCCTCCACGCAGCGACTGCAACAAGCATCGTTGCCTCTCACCAGCGCCTCCTTCCGCAGTATGATAGAAACAGAGCAACGTTGCCTTCCATCCGCACCGTCGCAGCCATCGCAGCGGTGAGCCCTTTGCGGTGCTGCCCTAGCCGCGCCACCATCGCTGCCTCCAAGCCCTCAGCAATAGCGATCCCTATACGCAGCGACCGCAACAAGCATCGCTGCTTCCCACGCGGCGACCGCAGCTACATCCCTGCATCCTCGTAGCAACCCTTCATTCTCATAGTGTTGCCACCGACTGCGTCACAACAGCAGCATCGAATAGGACAGTGATTGATGCCCTTGACTAACACCAAAAATAGGAGTTGAGATTACAGATTTGCAGTCTTACGAAGTGGCCATCGATAACTCAGTGAAAGCACAAATGGAAGCATTGGAAACTAGAATTGAGAACCGGTTACAAGAAGTACTTAATGATTTCAAAAAGGACTTACTAGGGAGCCTTAGTAAATTTTAACAAGGTGGGAGCTCAAGTTCTACATTGCACAGATATGGAAATACTAGAAAAGGGCCCCAAGATTGTGACACAATCTACTCATACATGAAGGTGGATGGACAGCTCTCAAAAATTTGTTAGACTTCTACAGTGTTGGAATATCAGAGTAGGTTTGAAAGATTATCAAATCAAGCTAGAGATTGGTCGGAATGATAACTTCTGGATACATTTATTGAAGGTCTTATTCCAAAGATCCGGTGTGAAGTTAAGGCTCGTCAACCACGCACAATGATAGTTGCGATCTCATTCGCACATCTACATGAGAAAAAAATCAACAGGGAAAATCATGGAAACAGAAGTGATAATAACCAGATAATCAGTAAGCCACCAGCCCTATCTATTCCCAACCAAAGCCTTGACACCCGAAGACTAACTTAAGAAAAACTTAAGGAAAGATCAGCAAAGGGTTTGTACTATGATGAAAAGTGGAGTATGGAGCACCGATGTAAACAAGGACAACTTCTGATGATTGAGCCAATTAGAGAGGAACCGGAAGTAAAAGAGTTGGACTCTGATCATAAAGGTATGAAAACTGATGAAGATATTGAAGCCATCACACATACAATGCATACATTAGCTGGCTACACTAACCCACAAACTATGAAAATCGGAGGAACTTTGAAGCATCAACCTGTCACTATTTTCATTGATACATAGAGCACTAATAATTTTATGGACAGGAAAGTTGCAGCCCAATTAGCCCACCACATTGAAGGATGTGATATATTCGAAGCTGATAGACGGATTTTAACTTATGATAGCAAAGGCCTGGAATTTCTTACAACGATTACTACACTGAAAGATCGACCTATTGCTTACACTGTCAAAAAGTGGAGACCATACTTACTTGATCAACGGGTTGTGATGCGTTCCAAATAGCCTATGACTGAAGTGCTAAAAGACAAGCTCCCCGAGATTGATGCTCCTTAGCCTTGAGGACAAGGCTGATTTGAAGAGGGAGGAACTGTTAGAACCCTTTTTATGAGCTTTTGAATAATGTTTTTTGAGTATGTTTAGTCCAGTTATTTATTGAGTCAGTTTGGTTCAATTAGAGTCAAGTAGAGGTTTATTTAATATTTAATTATTATTAGAGTTCAAGTCCTGATGGACTCTGGGTGGAACTCTATAAATAGGGATGTAACTGCTTCTTTTCAGGAATCTATAAAAAATACTATTTTGTCTTTTGACAAACCCTAGGAGGCCGATCCCCTCGAAGCGATCAAGGAGGGCCGATCCCCTCGAAGCGATCAAGGAGGGTCGATCCCCTCGAAGCGATCAACGATCCCCTCGAAGCGATCAACGATCCCCTCGAAGCGATCAAGGAGATCGATCCCCTCGAAGTGATCATCCCCTTTCTCTTCTTCTTTTTTACGATAAGACTTTAGAGTTTTATCATTTGGTATCAGAGCGACGATAAGACTTTAGGGTCTTATCAATTGGTATTAGAGTCTACAATAAGACTTTTGGGTCTTATCATTTAGTATCAGAGCGACGATCCTTGACGTTCTCGCTGTGTTGCCATAGCTATCATTCAAAAAAAAAGAAAAAATTTTTTTTTGTGAGAAAGGGTGAAGCCAGCAGCCCCGCATGTTGTTCCTTCTCAACCGAGGAACCTTTGCTTTCCTTCTTCCCCACCACCACTACAAGACAACTCTTTCTTCACCGTTGTCGCTGTTTCCCGGACCAGCGACCTTTGACCACCGCTCGACCTCCTCGCTGCCCCATCTCGTTCAAAAAATAAAAAAAATAAAGAAAGAAAAAAAAAAAGAAAAGAAGAAACACGAGAGGAAGAAGCCGCAGCCACCCCTGCTTCCGGCCAGCCCACCCGCCGCTGTTGCTCACCGGCCAGCGCCCGCCTCCCCTTGCGTCGCAGCGCAGCCGCTCGACCTCTCCTCCTTGGCGATCGTTGGTGACGCTGCTCCCAGCCGCGCCACCACCGCTGCCTCTCCATCGCCGCCCGCCTCCCCTTGGGTCGCAGCCGCAGCGGCCGATGGTCGCCCTCCTCGCGGCGACCGAAACAGGGCAACTCACGGATTGCCCTTGTTCCCAGCCACGTCACCACCACTTTTCCAAGCCGCATCACCGCCGCTCGATCACCTGGCCAGCGACCTCTTCTCCTCGCGTCCCCATCTCGCTCGAGCGAGAAGGACCACTGGCACCGCAACCGCAGCCGTCGGTTGCCGTAGCCCCCCCTTGTAGCGGTTGCAGAAACAGAGCTTCCTCTGTTGCCGCAGCCCCTCGTCGATCGCAGCCATGCCTCGAGCGTCGTCGCCTTCCAGCCGACCCACCACCACTGCCAGCCACTGTGCGGCGACCGCTGCTCACCTCCCAGCCGCCGCTCCCCGTGGCTCGGGCGAGAACGGCCGCCGCCACTCCCCCTTGCTCTGCCCCCTTGTGACCGAGAAACAGGGCAATCCTCTTGCTGCTGCGAACGTCGGTTGCCACCACCGTCGCCACTACGCCCCAACTAGCGACGACGCCGCTCGCCGCCCAGCCTGCCACGACTGCTGCTGCCAGCCACCGCAGCCTTCACCTCAACCCCCTCATCTACACCGTTGCTGCAGCCCCCTTGCATCTTTGCCGCAGCCGCTGGTTGCCACCACTACAGCCTCAACCCCGGCCGCTTCAACGTCACCTCCCTCTTGTTCTGCCTCCGCTGCTGCAGTTGTTGGTTGGCATCATCGCAGCTTCAGCCCGGCTGCTCGACGATTGCTTCCTTGGGTCACGGCAGTCACAACCGCCTTTCAGCCTCAGCGCTCTCATCTCACATAGTGATAAAAACATAGGGCAGCAACTCTTCCTCCATCGTAGCCACCGCAGCGACGAGTCCTTGCCGGCGCTGCCCCCAACCACATCACCATCGCTGCCTCCCAGCCCTTAGTAGCAACGATCCCTCCACGCAGCGACTGCAACAAGCATCGTTGCCTCTCACCAGCGCCTCCTTCCGCAGTGTGATAGAAACAGAGCAACGCTGCCTTCCATCCGCACCGTCACAGCCATCGCAGCGGTGAGCCCTTGGCGGTGCTGCCCTAGCCGCGCCACCATCGCTGCCTCGAAGCCCTCAGCAATAACGATCCCTATACGCAGCGACCGCAACAAGCATCGCTGCTTCCCACGCGGCGACCGCAGCTACATCCCTGCATCCTCGCAGCAACCCTTCATTCTCATAGTGTTGCCACCGACTGTATCACAACAGCAGCATCGAATAGGACAGTGATTGATGCCCTTGACCAACACCAAAAATAGGAGTTGAGATTACAGATTTGTAGTCTTACGAAGTGGCCACCGATAACTCAGTGAAAGCACAAATGGAAGCATTGGAAACTGGAATTGAGAATCGGTTACAAGAAGTACTTAATGATTTCAAAAAGGACTTACTAGGGAGCCTTAGTAAATTTCAACAAGGTGGGAGCTCAAGTTCTACATTGCACAGATCTGAAAATACTAGAAAAGGGCCCCAAGATTGTGACACAATCTACTCATACATGAAGGTGGATGGACAGCTCTAAAAAATTTGTCAGACTTCTACAGTGTTGGAATATCAGAGTAGGTTTGAAAGATTATCAAATCAAGCTAGAGATTGGTCGGAACGACAACTTCTGGATACATTTATTAAAGGTCTTATTCCAGAGATCCGGTGTCATGTTAAGGCTTGTCAACCTCGCACTCTGATAGCTACGATCTCATTCGCACATCTACATGAGAAAAAAATCAACAGGGAAAATCATGGAAACAAAAGTGACAATAACCAGATAATCAGTAAGCCACCAGCCCTATCTATTCCCAACCAAAGCCTTGACACCCGAAGACTAACTCAAGAAGAACTTAAGGAAAGATCAGCAAAGGGTTTGTACTATGATGAAAATTGGAGTATGGAGCACCGATGTAAACAAGGACAACTTTTGATGATTGAGCCAATTAGAGAGGAACCGGAAGTAAAAGAGTTGGACTCCGATAATAAAGGTATGAAAACTGATGAAGATATTGATGCCATCACACATACAATGCATGCATTGGCTAGCTACACTAACCCACAAACTATGAAAATCGGAGGAACTTTGAAGCATCAACCTGTCACTATTTTGATTGATACAGATAGCACTAATAATTTTATCGACAGGAAAGTTGCAGCCCAATTAGCCCACCACATTGAATGATGTGATATATTCGAAGCTGATGGACGGATTTTAACTTATGATAGCAAAGGCCTGAAATTTCTTACAACGATTACTACACTGAAAGATCGACCTATTGCTTACACTGTCAAAAAGTGGAGACCATACTTACTTGATCAACGGGTTGTGATGCGTTGCAAATAGCCTATGACTGAAGTGCTAAAAGACAAGCTCCCCGAGATTGATGCTGCTCAGCCTTGAGGACAAGGCTGATTTGAAGAGGGAGGAACTGTTAGGACCCTTTTTATGAGCTTTTGAATAATATTTATTGAGTCTGTTTAGTCCAGTTATTTATTGAGTCAGTTTGGTTCAATTAGAGTCAAGTAGAGGTTTATTTAATATTTATTTATTTATTATTAGAGTTCAAGTCCTGATGGACTATGGGTGGAACTCTATAAATAGAGATGTAACTGTTTCTTTTCAGGAATCTATGAAAAATACTATTCTGTCTTTTGACAAACCCTAGGAGACCGATCCCCTCGAAGCGATCAAGGAGGGTCGATCCCCTCGAAGCGATCAAGGAGGGTCGATCCTCTCGAAGCGATCAAGAAGGGCCGATCCCCTCGAAGCGATCAAGGAGGTCGATCCCCTCGAAGTGATAATCGCCTTTCTCTTCTTTTTTACGATAAGACTTTAGGGTCTTATCATTTGGTATCAGAGGGACGATAAGACTTTAGGGTCTTATCATTTTATTCCTCAATTGATATTAGCATATGAAGGCTCTCATGAAACTAAGACTGAAAGTCAAATGCAAAAGAACGCGTCCTACTTAATCTCAAACTCAAAATAGAAGCTAATTTTCCAATCACAAACTCCATTGAGAATTTCCAACCAACTCTTATCATAAACTTAAATTGCTTTTGGTAAATTTTTGCCAGTAGACGCCAGAATCAGCCTTTACCGTCCCTTATTTTGACAAAGATGACAACAAACCAACTCTTCAGATCTTCTCTAGGATTCCATTTCTTATGCCACTTTGCACTCTTGAAACTCTGATACGTGGAAGAAACCGATGTGAGAAAGCTTGTGGTATGACTCAACGAGCTGTCCATTTCATCATCGTAATAACCCTCCCCCCTCTATTGCTGTCGCACTCTAACAAACTTGTGTAGTTTCTCCACCACCCGCCTCTCTTCCCGTTGACGGCGAAGGCAACGAAGTGCCAGCTCCACAACCTTCTCCAGCAAATCTATTCCCCCTTAACACACATAGTGTTCGTCCAGCATCTGTAGGAGCTCTTCCTTGCTCATCGATGCTAGTTTATGGTTCCCTGAAACTGTCATCCCAAACTGCCTTCTTCCTAGCCATTAGTTGCAAGAGAACAACTCCAAAGCTATACACATCAGTTTTTGCAGATAGATATCCAGTTTCTACGAAATTACGAAATCAGGGTCTACATAGTTGTGTTCCGTGTGTTAGAAAAGGGAGAGAAAGAAATTACAGAAGAAGTTGATTTGCATTTACATGTCCCTTTCCTATTTATATAGGTTAGGAGGGAGGATTTCCCACAACAGATTAGAGGCTGATTTACATTAACATATCCCTCTCCTATTTATATAGATTAGGAGGGAGGATTTTTCTCAACAGATTAGAAGATTTCTCAAGTAGAGAGATTTCCTCAAATAGTTAGGAAAATCTCATCTCCTATCATGTCCCCACAAGATGGTGCTCCTATCAAGAGACCAATCTTGGACCGATGCAATACAAAAAGTTTACGAGCTAGAGGCTTTGTGAGTGAGTCGGCTAATTGATCTGCCGTATGGACATGAGAAACACAAAGTTGACGGTGGACAATTTGATCGCACACAAAGTGAATGTCGATGGCAATATGTTTCATCTGAGAGTGGAACACCGGATTAACGCACAGATAGGTAGCTCCGACATTATCACAATATATTGTAGGAGTGGAATTGATGTTGATTTCTTGGAGTAGATTTGTGATCCAATTGAGTTCTACAGTGGATTAGTGATTGTCTTTTGCCTCTTAGAACTCCAATTGATTGGATTAGCACTAAGAAAGACAATATACCCCAATGTGAATGTTCTATCATCAAAGTTGCCTGCCCAATCAACATCGACAAATGCATGAAGATGAAGTAGAGAGTGTTTACGAAGAAAGAGACCATAATTGAGGGTCCCTTCAAGATATCGCATAATTCTCTTGACCGCAGACCAGTGCATAGTAGACGGTTGCTGCATAAACTATGATAATTTATTGACTGCAAAGGAGATGTTTGGACGGGTGAGGGCTAAGTACTATAAAGAACCAACAACTTGGCGGTATTAAGTGGGTTTCGTATGGCAGGATAGTGAAGGTTTTGGAAAGAAAAGTTAGACTCAACAAAAACAACGTGACGTGATATGAAGACTTTGTGAGTGTGGAGATTATAGTAGTGGAAAGTATTATGTTCAAGTGAGTAACCAATAAAGATGCAAAGAGTAGATCGTGATATTAACTTATGAGAGGCATAAAGACGTAACCAAGGATAACATAGACAACCGAACACTTTGAGTTTATGAAGGTTAGGGGGTTTGTGAAATAGTGTGTCAAAGGGGGATTAGTATTGTAGTACTGGTATAGGCATTCGATTAATAAGGTAAACAGCAGTTTGAAAGGCTATTGTCTAAAAAGTTGAAGGCATGGAAGCCATGTAGAAGTGTGAGCCTAATTTCTACTACATGTCGATGTTTGCATTCGGCAGAGCCAACTAATTGAGGAGTATGCGGGGGAGATTTGAGGTGTTGGATTCCACAAGCTGAGAGATAGGATGCCAGGGCTTATATTCACTGCCACCATCAAAGTAGACCGTTTTGATGGTAGATTGAAAATGGTTTTCGACCAACTTCCAGAAGGTGGGAAAGATGGTGGAAACATCAGATTTATGGTGAAGAGGATATATCCATGTGTACTTAGTGAAGTGATCTACAAAAATGACATAAAATCTAAACTTATCAAAAGATAGGATTGGAGTAGGACCCCAAACATCGGTATAAATAATTTTAAATGGTTTAGAGGAGGAAATGGAAGATGAGCCAAAAGGTTGCCGATAACTCTTATTACTAAGACATGCATCACAATGCATCATAGAACTAGTGGATTTAAAAATAGGAAGAGAGTAACGAGAAAGTAATTTCTACTGAATAAAGGACGAGGGATGACCAAGTCGACAATGCCACACATCAACTGGAGCCGTAACGGAAGAATGAACTGTGGGCTGGGTTATTTGGGAAGCTGATGGCCATTCGTAAATATTGCCTCTATTCGGGCCCTAGACCAAGGATGCCCCCATGCTCAAGTCCTTAACAAGAAATGAATCAAGAAAAAAATCAATTGAAGTATTGTTATGTTTGCAAAATTGAGAAATAGAAATGAGGTTGCGTTTAATATAAGGGGAATATAAAACATCATCGAGTGTAAATGTAGTAGAATCAGAATTAAGCGTTGTGGAACTAGAATGAGTTATAGGAAGTCATTTACTATCATCGATGATGATATCTTCATCACCGTCATAGGGGTTGTAAAGAGACAAATTCTGAAGATCAGCGGTGATGTGATGAGAGGCGCTAGAGTCGATAATCCAGTTGGACTGGCTAGTTGTCGGAGTAGTTAAGAGATTTGCCTGAGGCTAGTGTAATGGAGCAGGGAGGTGGGGACGAGACCGACAAACTTTAGTGGAGTGTCCGATTTTGTCACACAATTGGCAGATGACCCGTCTTTGATGACTCGACGGGGCAGGATGTCAAGACAGATGGTTATTGGAGTTGTCACTTTGCGAGAAGTGATGACTAGAAGGATAAGAGGGGTGTTGCATGGGACTCATAGGATCAAGATGTGCATTGGCCAAACCTTTGGTGATGTTCGAAGGGTACCGAGTGCTCTTCCATTTAGACTTGTGACTGACTTGAGCTGTGATAGTCGATCCAAGCAGTTTGTCCACATGCTTCAAATATGTCTCATAGTCAGTCAGCTTGTCATAGAGTTCTTCAAAGGAGACTGGCGAGTCGCGTGCCCGAATTGCAGCAGCTAATTCCTTGTAGTTATTACCGAGACCATTTAGGGTATGGATGAAGATCTCTTCATCACATAGGGAATGACCTATCAAAGCCAAGTCATCGATGATAACCTTGATATTTTGTAGATAATCAGTGATATTACTTCCCTCTTATCTTGTCACCATCAGCTTGGATAGAAGACTGAGCTTACGAGTACCCGAATGATTCGCCAAGGTTGTTTGCAATTTAGACCATGTAACGACAGCAGTCACACATGAAGATATTAAAGGAGCGACAGATCTAGAAATTGAGGCTTGAATAGCTTGGAGGATGAGACGATTTTGACGCAGCCACAATTTGTGAGCTGGATTAGGTACTGGACTAGGTTCTCTGGGGATGTTGAGCATGGCTGGTGGATAACTGAAAGAGCCATCGACGAAACCTAACAAGTCGTATCGAAATAAGAGATTAGAAAATTTAGCCAGCTAGGATGCATAGTTGCCATTCTTTGATAACTTGAAAGGGATTAGCGTGGCAGCATTGATGGAGATAAACCCTATAGAAGAAGTGGGAGTCCCTGCAGGAACTGAAATATCAGAAGAAGAGAATGAAGACATCCCAGTTTTATTTTATTTTATTTTTTGCCTACAAACCGGTGCAGCAACATCTCATATGCTCATGTCATAGAAGTTGGAGAATGAAGGAGGGAAGAGGTAGCTGCAGCTACTGTAGTTTACTGCTGCAGATTATGCACTACTACTGTAGTTTGCTACTGTAGATTGCGCACTGCTGCTACTGCAGTTTGCTACTACAGATTGCACACTACTGCTGCAGTATGCTGCTGCTGCAGATTGCTGCTGTAGTTTGCTGTTGCGGCAAAGAAGCTGCTGAAGGGAGCCTGGAAGCGACCACAGTAGAGGAAGCTGCTGGTAGCTGCTGTGGGCAAGGAAATGGACGTAGAGATGTCGCAGTGTCCCAGAGATTGTAGAGGCTGCGGTTTGAGAGGCAGATCTCAAGTAGATTTGTGCTGCTTCCGTTGCGATTTGAGATGCACTTGGCGTCAAGACAGAAGACTACGGCGGTTCCCCATGAGGGTGCACAGCAGGCTTCGCAGGGCAAGCTGAAAAAGGGAGATCGAAGCCGACAAGATAGGAGAGAGATCGGAGAAGGAGGTGAACATTGTACTTGATATACGGTTGAGAACGTAGTTGTAGTTTCCTTGTGATTATACAGTAGAGGAAGCTGCTGCGTGGTGGAGGAGTCCCATCGGCCTTTGGCGAGCCTAGAAGGGGAGAAGCAGCAGCGCAGGTGTATGTAGGCAACGACATAGGTGTACATATGGATGGGCTTCTCGAACTCGCCCTCCTCAAGCACACTGCTGCTGCCGAGGTTCTCCTTAAAGAAGGACGCACAGGCTATGGTGGAATACTTGGTTACCATGGTTTTGAGGTGAGATAGAGCCCTCAGATTACTAGGGCTATTGCTCTGATACCATGTTAGAAAAGGGAGATAAAAAAATTACAGAAGAAGCTGATTTGCATTAACATGTCCCTCTCCAATTTATACAAGTTAGGAGAGAGGATTTCTCTCAACAGATTATAGGATTTCCCTCAACAGAGTAGAGAGATTTTCTTAAACTATTAGGGAAATCCCATCTGCTATCACCTTGCACAACACTCACCATTTGAGTTCTATCTATCAGCCTCAATCGGGATAATCCAAAGTATGACACCTTTGCCATCAGCTCACCATCTAAGAGTATGTTGCTAGGCTTCACATCTCCATGATTGATTACACAAGATGTTAATGTCATCTGTAGGCATAAAATCTGTTTTCAAGGTAAATAGGTAAGTGCTATAAGCATAAAATCTATAATATGCTATAATATGCTATAGGTAATGCAAAAAAAAACTTTTATGTTATGATTGAAATTAAATAACATTAGATTGGTTTTTATGATGCATATCTTTTAATATCATCTTAAAAGGATCTTTGTGTAATTTAAGCACTATCGTTAGATCCAAAACTGCTATCACTCTGCAAGGAGAACTAGACTCTCCTTCTACTCTATTCCTATCTTTTCACATATCACATGACCGCTTAGACTAATGGTTCAAGGGGGTTGAAAGAGAAACTGTAATATCTCAACTGCATCCTTTATGAGATGCCTCTTTAACCCTTAGAGGTCCTATCTATTTATAAGTAAGAGCAGAGAGTTTACGATAAATTATTAGGAGAGTTCCTCCTATCAAGGGCATCCCCTAAGGAATCCTACTATAATAAGGACTTCTTTTCCATTGGCTAATATTTGTCATTAAAATCTAATTAATTATATTATATATCTTATCTAATTATAAAGGTCCATATAATCTAATATTCTCCCACTTGGCTCATTAATTAAAAGATATAAAAGATATTTAAAATTAAAATAAATAAAATAAAACTTATTTAAAAATAATTTTACCTAATTGGATTCCAAAAAATTTTGAAAAGTATTTTATAAATAGTCATGAATTTTAAAAAATAAGATAATAAGTCCAATAAACACAATAATGCTATATTAAGTCCAAATAATAATATGAGTCATAGTAGTTGTTTATCATCAATATCATATTCCTTTCCATGTACCGTAACATTGTTAGTCTTTCCTAATAGCGTCCATAATGATCCTTGTAATTTATCTTCTCAAGACAATCCTATTATTACATTCAACTATAATATGCATAAACATAAATGTAAACAGGATAGTAGAAATAAATAATGTCAATCATAGTATCCACCTAAACATGCATCACCATATCTTTTATAGTTTGCTCACAAGCCTCATTCTAAGAATATTTTCTTTAAATATTTTACACTATAAAGCTTTAGTAAATAAATTAGCAATCATCATAGTGGTGCTTATATTCTCAATTAATACTTATTATTTTTGGACTCTTTCTCTAACCATCAAGTACTTTATCTCGATGTGCTTAGAACTACTAGAGTACTTTTATCATTTTCTATGAATTCTTCAGATTGTTCTATATAGATTTCTTCATCTAAATCCTCATTCAAAAATGTTATTTTTATATCCATTTGGTGTAACTCAAGATAATAAGCTACTAATGTTATGATGATTCTTAACGAGTTCGTTCTAGAAACTAGAGAAAAAGTCTCATTGTAGTCGATGTTTTTTTTCTGAGAAAAACCTTTGGCTGCAACTCTGGCTTTATATTGTTCGATATTATCCATCGATTCACATTTTGTCTTAAAGACCCATTTACAACTGACTTTTTTATAATTATTGGGCAATTCAATGAGTTTCCAAACACCATTCTAGATCATTGATTTTAACTTTACTTTTATTGCATCATATCATTATTTAGAATTGTTACATTTTATGGCTTGCGAAAACGATAAAGGGTCTTTTTTTATTCCTATATCATAATCTGATTCTTGTAGATATATTACATAATAATAAAAAATGGTATGTTTCCTTTTCCTTTGAGATCTTCTCAAAGCTACCAATTATGATTATTCTAGAAGATCATCAGTGGTGACATCAACGTCATGTGAGAGTTCATCGATGTTATTTTATTATGCATGCGGTCGTCACTATAGGCAGCCTTACCTACAGGCGCCGCCATTGTGGTTGCCGCTGTATGCGGCTCTACTTATGGGTGCCCAACCCACAGGTGGCGCCTGTTGTAGGTAGGTCGCCAATCGCAGCCTACCGGCAGTAGCCCGTCAGCCACTAGCCCTTTGTATATAAATGGCAGCTAAGGTTATTGCCCTTTCTCACTATTGCATCAAAAATTTTGACATAAAAAGCCTCTTTAAAACATAACACATGCAGTTTAAAACCAATCTTTCACACGAACAACCTAGCTTTGATACCATTGTAGGAAAATCCAGGGGTAACATGACATACGCAACGGAAGAATAAAAAACAAAAATCCCAGATTTTTCGAAAATGTATTCGTCGTCGTGCGAAAATTGGTGTGCAAAAACCCGCGAAACTAAAAACCACGTGTAAGATACTTGTGTTATATAGGGAGATCATATATCCTTGAATTCATACAGATTTGTGAGAGTGGATTAAGGAGGTTAAGTGTCCTCCTCTCTAGCGGTGATCCACATGGTAGGGGTTGCGAAGAAACTCCTCGAATCACTGTACAAATCTCCATACCTGCTGGCTAAGGAGAAGGGGAGAGGAGAATAGGAGGTGGCAGCCAAGAAGGCCCAACCTATAGCCATTTGGTTCTCTCCTATTTATAGAGGGCCCCTATCAGCTTAACCTCAATGGATCCTGCCCTATTAGGTACTAGATCTCAATTCAACTACTCAAGCCTCTTAGATTAGTAGATCTCTATCCAGTAATCTCTTATTGACTCTTATTGGATCTCATCTAAAAGATCTAATAATTCTAGGGCTTATTGGATATCCAAAAAGATAGAGACTCTGATGGATATCTCATATTCAAACCTCTACTAATCGTAACACCTACCATATGTGTGTGACCTTCTAAACCCAATATTGGGCCAACCGTGAGTCATATATGTCAGAACTCTTTCTGGCTCAGTAAATTATTATCTCCATAATAATTCACTTGACTCATTGATTATGGATGCACTAAACCACTACACTGTAGTCCCTAGACGATACAAGGGAATCCAATCCATTGGATCTGTTTGTCCTCAATTACCATATATCTATAGTACCTCATCCATCTAATATCTCAAAGACCATATACTAGACATGGTGCTATTAGGCCCATACGGCTTCTATTTGAGTCTCACTCTAATCGAATTCTCTCAAAGAACTCTTTCTCTCTCAATCCAAATGACCATGGCTAGGGATTTGTCTAAGTAAGAACACTTGAGATATTCTTCTATTGATACTAAGAGTGGATGATCCTTTGTTGATACTCAATAGGCCTCGTAAGGTTAGGTGTCACTTCCAATGCCCGATTGTGCTAGATCTAGAACTTCCAACCTTATAAGTTTGGTAGCAAAGAGTGGAATACTTATACAGGACATCCTTGGTGTCTCAAGTCTATGGACCAATTACACCACTAGGATGATGGAATCGCTATCTGACAATGAGGTATCATCAACCATCCAACATTCCATGAGTGAATTAATCAGTGAACTCATTCTCTAATGAGCACCTGTATTGTATCCCTAATGTCTCCACTGAGTAGTTATGAGATCAGTCACCTCCATCATATGAATATATATATAGTACACTAGTCTATCTGGTTATCTCGATATCCCTCTCGAGTTACCTATGATTGGGATTATTTAAGGTCTTTGTTTAAAGGTGAATCGATCTCTTTATCATGACATTATCACGATTCGATTCCCATTGCACGGATCTACGGACATCAAAATATATGTATGCAACAAGCAATATAAAGTGAGAAAATATCATAATAATAATAATAAGTAAAAAGACTGCGTATCATGTCACACATGCCATCACTCATGTGATTGGCTTATAGGGCACCTATGACTAGCATAAGCAAGAGATGAAGCTAAGTGTTTGTTTCACGATGCAGTATGAAATGTTTTTGCTGTTTTCAATGAAGCCGATTGCTAGAAGTGCTCCAACTTTGAGTATAGAAGCTCTCATATTCATATATTTAGGCAACTCAATGGAATGAAGGTGCTTCCTGGAGGAGGGTGGCTTCTACTATGAGTAGTGCTTGTGGTAGTTGTTGGCAATAGGTAGCAGCGGTGGCATGAAGTCCACCATGGATTGATGCGATGGTGTCTTGTCATGAATAGTCAGCACGCACCGGCAATAAATTCTTTAAATGAACCATTCATCACTTTTGCATGCTTGAATATATACATGGTAGTATGTTTTGCCTTAGTTTATATGTTTTGGCTTGAAAAATATAAGCAACGATAGTTCGCACCGCTATAGTGCGATCACTCACTGCATCAAGCCGAACTTCCCCATTGTTTTCACGTGTCATAGCCTATTTTTTATAGACCGTAACCTCATGTAAAACGTTAGCCATCTCAGCACCTTAGAACCCCTCAAGTGGCACCGGGGTAATAGGGCTTCGGGATAGTGTCAGGCGTTGAACAATCTTCATAAGTTTACATGTTAACTTGACGGAAACTTATCTTCATGCCCGACACCCGGAGAGTAGTTGTTTACAAACTTACAATTGTTCATTCAACCTTCTAAAATCCTTATTTTCTCCTTCCTCTCTTCTCTCTCTTACACTCAAGGTGCTTGCTGAGTTACTTGTAAAGCTTCCCTCTTCGTGAGACATCGGGACTTATCCATCGCTCATTTTTAAACTAATCAACTTTCTATTTTACAGGTCCTTCGGGACCTATACGGGTTGCAACTAGGCTAACTTTTTGTGGATGCATATGTCGCAAAGGTGTCTCATGACTTAGGCAATCCCAGCTAAGTTTGAGGAGTTGGCATAAGGGTGCTTCACAACTTAGGCATCTCCAGCTAAGTCCATGATTTTGCCGCAAGGGTGCCTCACGCCATAATAATTCAAGCAAGCAATGAAGAAAATTTGCAATCTCACTATAGTAAAGCATCGTGGCAAATTGAGCAAGACGGGGCAAGCTGGACCATTGCCTTAAGCAGCCGCAGGTGGGCTACAAGTGCAAACTTGCTCTCATGCTATTAGAGTCATTCTAGAGGAGCATGGCAGCAAACATGATGAGCGAGAAGTTGGCTACTCTCCGCAAGTGAAAGAGGCACAATATAGAGTGCCAACCGAGAAAAAGAGCCACAATGAGAGACTCATAACGGTGAAAACCCAATTGGATATTCTTAAAGCAAGCTTGGAGGAACTCTACTAAGGCCAAATAAGGCTTCTTAGGGTAGAGAGCTCGCAAGAAGAAATAGAATCTCAAATCAATAAGGTCAAGTCCCTAGTCGATCGGGTAATGAAACACACCAAAGACTCCATGCAACATCTGCACGAAGTCATGGCGGAACTCACTTCCAGAGTGATAGCGATCACAAGGGCACTAAATACGGGACGGAGCAACACTTGCGTTGCACCACCACAAAACTTGAAGGCACTTGAGCCTCATTGCTATAGAGGTACTAGGGACACAAAGGAGCTCAAGAATTTCTTGTTTGACATGAAATAGTACTTTCGAGCTACAATACCTAATTTTAAAGATACCAAAGTTTCAATAGCAACCATGTATTTTAAATGGGGATGCAAAACTTTAATGGTGAATCCATTGGGAGGAGATCTAACAAGGTTGGTATTGAGTGTACACATGGGAGAAATTGATGCGAGAGTTGAGAACTCAGTTCCTACTCGAGAACACAGAGTTCGTCACAAGGAGGAAGTTGAGACAACTCCACCAAACTACTTTCATTTGGGAATACGTAAAATAATTTTCTATATTGATATTAGATATAGAGAACATGTCCGAAAAGGATAAGTTGTTTAGCTTCCTCAATGGCCTGAAGTCATGGGCACAATAAGAACTACATTGAAGGAATATTATTGATGTGATTGGAGCAACTGCAGTCGCGAAAAGGCTCACTGACTTTGTTTCCTCAGAGGACTTAGGGAAAAAGAAACAATCTTTAGGAAATTGCCCATCAAAATATTCTCGAGGGGAAGGACTCTAGGGGTGAATAAAGGAAGAAGAGTTCCCACAAAAGGCCAAGCTCAAAAGGCAATGCCCCAAAACCTAGCGGATGCTTCTTATACGGAAGACTACACATGGTGAGGGAGTGCCCACAGAAACAAGCACTCAATGCCTTAACAACTTTAATCCACCCCCCCAAATCGAACAAGGGCAAGGCCATCGCTCTTAGTTCAAGTAGTTTAGAATCCAACAGCAACGATGAGGTCAAGTGGGGGAGAATATAAAGACAAAATCATATAAAGCAAGGAGTAGTGAGCTGATGTACTTGGACATCTAGCTCAATGGCATGTGATGGAATAATAGTTTATTTATGCTAGACACTACTCCATATATCATGAATATAAGTGTATCCAAGAGGAAACGAGATGAGGTAAACAATGCATACATGTGGCATTATAAGCTAGGTCACATCCCTAAGGAAAGAATTTAAAAGTTGCTAAAGGATGGATATCTAGATCCATTTGACTATGAGTCATATATAACTTACGAGCCTTGCCTTTGTGGAAAACTAACCAACTCTCATTTTAATGGAACTAGAGAGAGAAACACGAAGCTGTTGGAACTCATACATAGTGATGTATGTTGACCCATGTCAACTTATGACATAAGTGGTTAATCCTACTTTATTACTTTTACTGATGATTTCTTAAGGTATGGACATGTGTACTTGATGAAGTATAAGTTCGAGGCCTTTGAAAAATTCAAAGAGTATAAGAATGAAGTGAAGAACCAAACTGAAAAGAGTATCAAGACTCTTTAATCAGATTGAGGAGGCAAGTACTTGAGTACAGAGTTCACCCAGTTCCTTAAGGACCATAAGATTCTATCCCAATAGACACCTCCTATACACCTCAATTCAATAGTATATCTGAAAGGAGGAATCATACATTGTTAGACAAGGTGCGGTCCATGATGAGCTTCGCTAACCTACCCATCTCATTCTAGGGATATGCCCTAGAGACCACAGCTTACCTTCTGAATAGAGTTCCAACTAAGTCGGTAGTGTCTACACTGCTAGCCATAGGTGCCCTATAAGCTAATCATGTGAGTGATGACACATGTGACTTGACATATAGTCTTTTTACTTTTTATTATTACTTGATATTTTATCACTTTATATTGTTTGTTGCATATATTGTTGTAGAGAAATCTAGGGGTGAAATCGCATGCACAACGGAAGAATAGAAAATAAAATCCCTAAATTTTCCAAAGATATGTTCATCATCATACAAAGATCTGTGCGCAAAATCTGCAAAACTGAAAACCACATGTGAGATAGTTGTGCTACCTAGGGAGATCGTATATCCCCGAGTCCATGCAGCTCTATAGGAGAGGATGAAGGAGGTCAAGCATTATAGGCCACTATACCGTAGTCCCGATGAGGTCAAGTGTATCATGCCCGATATATGGTATCTAGGGTATTAGATGGATAAGAGACTATAGATACATAGTAACTAAGGATAGATATGTCCAAAGGATTGGATTCCCATATATCATATAGGGACTACGATTTAGCGGCCTAGTACATCCGCAATCGATAAATCGAGTGAATTATTATGGAGATAGTAATTCATTAAGCTAAAAGGAGTTCTGATAGGTATGATTCACGACCAGCTTGATATTAGGCCTAGAGGGTCACACACATATGGTAGGCATTACGACATGTAGAGGTTTGGATATGAGACTACGGCATAGAGGCCTAGGATGCTTAACCACCTTCATCGTCTCCTAAAATCTGCAAGGATTCAAGGATATATAATCTCCCTAGGTAACACAACTATCTTACGCGTGGTTTTCAAGTTTACGAATTTTGCGCATCAATCTTCGCACGATGATAAACAGATCATTGGGAAATTTAGGGATTTTGTTTTCTATTCTTCCATTGCGCATATGATGTCGCCCCTAGATTTCCCTATAATGGTATCAGAGCCAAGTTGTTTGTGTTATATATTAGTTTTGAACTGCATGTGTTATGTTTTAGAGAAGCTTTTGATATCAAAATCATTGACGCAATAGCGAGAAAGGATAGCAACTATTGCTGCCCTCGCATATGGTAGCTTGCTGCCATCTACATGCATATAGCCGCTTGCAACGGCAGTCACAAGCAAGCGACACAACGCTGGCGTAGGCATAGCAACTATTGCTGCACATAGGCACTGTGCCTGCAATAGCAAGCCGATGACCTACTTGTAGTAGGCTTGCAGTCAGCGGGGGTTGGTAGCTCGTAGGTGCTCCACCTACGAGCGCTACCTGTGGGCACAGTGCCCACAAGGGAGGCGCCGCCCATGGGCGTGCTGCCTGCGGGTGCGACGCTTGCAGACGTAGCGCCCACGGGGGCAGCGCCATCCATAGGGGCGATCACCACCTGCCGGCATAGCACCCGCGGGGCAGCGCTACCCGTGGGCAGAAGCACTCACTAGCAAGGGTCATCGCCGGTAGGGTGGCGGCAGTTGCAACAAGCAAAGGTTAGGGAGGGAATTAGGTTTTTCGGCAAAAGATCATTTTGCCCCTCGAAATAAAATATCCCTCATAATTCAAAAAATTTCCTTCATGTCCCTAATTTCAAAAAATATTAATTAATTAATTTTTTTAATTAATTATTATTTAATATTATCTAATAGTCCTACATAATGATATTTACATGTAATATATGATGCGGACATATGATCATAGACCGTGTGATGTGTGTGTACTTGTGATTATTATTATTGGGGCTTATGTGCATCTATTTTATTTCTCATTTATTGTCAGGTCTGTATACCTCTGATTAAGTTGTAGTCACACGAGGAGGTGCAACGAGAGCGTGGAAGCGATAACGGGACACATAAGGTCGATATGGACGATCGTGATGCATGAAGATGTGTCGAGATGCCAACGGAACCGATGAGGAAGATATAAACGATCACAAGCATGGAGATGTACCACTGCACATATAGATCTTAACATGAGTGATTAAGCCCATTGGCTCGGGCCTAATCATATTAGGATGTGGTCCATGATTATCTAGTGTGATTGCTCATATAATATGTGATTGCTTGTATACCTACTAGATATGTATATATATTTGCATGCGATATAGATATTATTAGGATCAAGTCAACACTAAGAGGGGGGGGGTTTGAATTATTGCTATCGCAAAAACAATGTCGATTTAGAAATCTCGTTCGATAAAAGCCGATATCGGAAATAAGCTTGACTTCGAGTGCACGTTCATAAGCATAGTGAAAGTGGTAAGCAAGTAAGTCAGTTTACAATATAAATGAAAAGCATGAAAGAAATGCAAACTGAATTTTATAGTGGTTCGATCGTCGTGACCTACATCCACTCTCGATTCCTCTTCACTCGAGACCATCTGCTTCCACTACCGATATTCTTTTAACTGGCAAAGATCAACTATCCGTACAACTCTTTCTCCTTTTCACAGGCTCAGTAGAGAACCTTTACACTTCTCTTTTAGACCTCACTTCTCCCTTAAAAAACTTCTAACTCTATGAGAAAGAGACTCTTAATCCTAAGAGAGTTTCTAATTTTTCTTAAGTGTTCTTTCCCCCTTTTCAACTCAGTTTCGTGCTTTGTCAAGCAAAAATATCTGAGGTATTTATAGATCCTAAATGACTCTAAAAATGGAGCCAAAAAATATCTCATCCTGGGTTTCTCGGGTCCTAACGTACCATCATTTGTATTGGGCGATACCATCGCCTAGAATGGCTGCACCATCGTTAGTACTCTATGACACTGGGTGGTACCATTACTCAATCTGGTGATACCACCGCCTAGTCTGGCGGTACCACTGTCTGATATAGTTTGGGAGACTATGTCTGGGCATTACCATCGCCTAGTCTAGCGGTACCACTATCCATTCTGGCGGTACCAATGCTTGACACAATCTTAGAGACTATGTCTAGGCATGCCTAGTGTTAGTATATCAGGCGGTAGTACCACCAGACTAGGTAGTGGTACCACCTAGTGTCAGACTGGCAAGTGGTGGTACAGCCCAGTACTAGTAGTGGTACCGCTAGAGTAGCACGCAATGGTACCGCCCAATGTCAAGCGATGGTACCGTCAGTTTGAGTGGTGGTACTGCCTAGACACAGTCTCCCAGACTATGTCAGGCGATGGTACCACTAGACTGGGCGGTGGTATCACCTAGTGTCAGTGATGCAGGCAATGGTACCACCCAACATAGGCAATGGTACCGCTAGTATCCTGAAAATCGAGGATGAGACACTTTTAGGCTCCAAGTTTGAATCCATTTGGGGCCTATAAATACCCCTCTCATCCCTACTCAGAAAACACAAGAACTGAGAGCAAAAAGAAAGAAAAACGTTATTGTAATCTTATGAGAACTCCTCTCAAGTTCTAAGTGTTGGTGAAGTTTAAGAGAGAAGGTAATGGGAGTGTAAAGGTTCTCTCCTAAACCTGTCAAAAGGAGAATCAAGTTGTAAGGGTAGTTGATCTTCGCCCATTGAAAGAAGATCGGAAGTAGAAGTCGGTGGTCTCGAGTGAAAAGGAATCGGGATTGGATGTAGGTCACGACGATCGAACCACTGTAAAACTTGGTTTGCATTTCTATTATTGCTATTTCCCTTTACTACAAACTGCCTTTCTTGCTTACTGCTTTCACTACACTTATGAACAAGCTTTGAAGTTAAACTTATCTTTTCGATATAAGTTTTTATCGAAACGAAGATTCCCCCCCCCTCTTAGTGCTGACTCGATCCTAACAATTGGTATTAGAGCCAAGTTTTTCTCATTTAGTTTAACAACTAAGAGAAATGACTTTTATTAGATTTCAAGAGGGTCACTCTATTATTCATCCTCCTATGTTCAATAGGACGAACTACACTTATTGGAAAACTCAACTGAGAGTTTTCTTGCTTTTATTGATCCTCAATTTATGGAATGTCGTTGAAAATATATTTCAAAAGTCTTCTCTTCCAATGAACGATTAGAATGATTTAGAGAAGAAGATTTTCTTTTTGAATGTCAAAGCTATGAATGCTTTATTTTGTGCTTTAGATAAAAATAAATTCAATTGAGTTTTTATTTGCAAAACAGCTTATGAGATTTGGCACACTCTTAAGATCACATATGAAAGCACTAGTAGAGTTAAAGATTCAAAGATTAATCTTTTGATATATGATTTTGAATTGTTTCATATGAAACCAAGCGAAACCATTGGAGATAGTACACCCGTTTTACGGATGTTATCAATGGTTTAAAAGCTCTTGGCAAATATTTTTCGAATCTTGAACTTGTTAATAAAGTTTTATGATCTCTTTCTAAAAATTAGGATTCGAAAGTAACTGCAATACAAGAGTTAAAAGACTTAAACAAGTTTCCACTTGAAGAAATTATCGGGTCTTTAATGACCTATGAAATAAGTTGTATGACACAAAATGAACATGAGAACTACCTTCCAAAGAACAGGAATGATTTGACACTTAAAACTCAAGACGACCACTCAAGCAAAATCTCAAACGATGATGACTTTGAACTCTTAATAATAAAGCTTAAAAAGTTCATGAAACAAGAATCAAAGAATAAAAACAAACTTAAAAAGAACACAACTACTTGCTATAAATACAAGAAACCGAGGCACTCTAAAGATGAGTATATAAAACTGAAGAAGAAGTTGTCAAAGAAGAAGGAAGCACTTAAGAACGAATCAAGCACATCCAAGACGAGGAGCAAACTGATGAAGATGAAGTGACGAACTTCGCTTTGATGACTCTTGACAATGAGGTAAACAACTCAAACAAATGTTTTTGACCTTATTTTGAAATTACTTGATGCTTTTCATGAGTTATTTTTTAATTAGTTTGTAAAAATAAAAAATTATAAAAAAAATATCATGCTTCTCTTTCTAGTGATTTTGAAATAATAATAATTAAAATTTGAGCATGACAATTGAATGTTAACTTCTAGCACTAAGTATAAAAAGTTAGATTCACTTAAAAAGAAAAATGCATTGCTACAATAAACAAAATGATTTTGATTGAAAATGTCTTATGTTCAATGAAATCATGCTTGATGATGCATAATAATGTAAGCCGTAATGAAAATGTTAAAAATTTTGATACCATACTTAATGATTTAAATATGCATGAGGATTTGAAGTAATGATGATTTGTAATTTTATGCTTTGGAATTATGCGTTACACTTTTGATCTTGATGACTTTTGTGATAAATCTTGCTTTTCGATTTTAAATGATAATGCATGATTTTGGCTTAGAAAACAAGGACATGCTTATAAGAAATCAAATCACTTAAATTGAAACAAAAATTAGAGAATGCATGTTTCTTGAAAATATCTCTAAAGCTTTTCAATTTTTCAACAAGTAATTCTTAGTGATGAATCTATTTTATGTTATCTCTTAAATTAAAAAAAATGATTTTGATGATAAGTTTGGAGTTGACAAATTAAATTAGAATGAAAATTTTCCAACCGAATTAGGAACTTTCTTTTGATTTCTCTACTTGAGCTATATTTTATGAGAATCAAAATATTTTCTATCTTTGATTATTCCTTCTTACCATTTAGTACTAAAGAAGAGACTTATGGAAACAAACTATGACCTTGATAATGGTTTGTAATGGTTTGAAATTGTGCATGTTATATGTTGAAGACTTGAAACCATGTTTTTATATCATGCATACCCAAGTAATGTTGATTTATAAATTTATTGATTTGATATCATGCCCAAAGTCATAATGATGATGACTTGGCATTTCCTACAAGAAAATTTTATGGATTAAGATTTATTTTTTTTATCCAAATCATGATCTTGATTTCTCGATATTTGATACTTGAGATCTTTCTATGAATCAAGATCTTATTTTTGAACTCCCATGGTTCTTTTTGCTATTTACTAAATAGGAGAATTATTTAAATGAATCATGATTTTTCTTGCGAATTCTTGGAATTATAACATGAGATTTTTATGAATCAAGATCATTTACTATGATTCTTCTTTTCACTATTTGATTCATCAATTTGAAATTTGGTTCATAATTTAAAATTTAAAATTTGGTTCATAAATTTTCTCTTGATTTTTCGATATTCACAATTTGAAATTTGGTTCATGACTCCCTTGTATTCATGAAGTATATATCTCATCACCCAATTAATTTTTCTTTATATTCTTTATGTGATGATATGAAATTATGCATAAAATACTCATGATATTATGTTGAGAAGTTATGATCATGCATGGTAGGATGTAATGTAATTTGACATTTTGATACCATCATGATTGAAATATTTATGATTTGGAATGAAGCATGCAATACTTATGATTTTTTATGAAATGATATGAAAGTCAACAACTATCATTTTCTGAAATAATACCTTATTTTAATATGCTATATTGAAATAAGATTGATACTTTTTCTTTGTCATGATTTTGAAATTAATGTAAAGGAAAAAAAAAATATATTGTATTCTTCTTTTTTTTAACAATGACAAAGGAGAAGAATAATTGTTAGCTTACATATTTCAATGAGAAAAACTTACTATGAAGCAAAATTACTAGCTTGTACTTCTCAAAAGAGAAGAAAGAACTTGCTATCTTGAACATCACCAAGAATTGCTAGCTTGCAATCTCAAAAGAAGCAAAAGTACTATCTTGCCTATCTTAAGAAGCAAAACTTGCAAACTTGCATATCTAAAAAAAAAACGTAAATTTATAAACTTGCATAACTCAAAATTGTTGCTAGCTTGTATGTTGTAAAACTTGCATATCTTAAAAACTTGCTAGATGCACTTCTCCTTTTTGTTGATGACAAAGGGGAAGAAGTAATGATGATGATTTAAATCATGTGTGGTATGATATATTTTTATATTTTAAAATATTACATGATTTTTTGAATTTAAAGGTTCTATTAATATGACATATTGAAAGGGGGAGTTAAGGTTAATTTCATCATCAATTGGTTGTCATCATAAAAAATGGGGAGATTGTTGAATCTTGGATTTTGATGATGAAACCAATTGATAATGTTATGTTCTAATCTACATTTTTGAGTGACGCAGGACTAGCTTCGATCAGGAAAAACAATTAAAGCAGGAAGAATCAATATTGGGCCGGAGTGGAACATGTTAGAAGATTGGACATTGAGCCAAAGGATCGGTCGCCATGTCAGTAGAAAGCTTCGTGCCATGAGTTCGAGCATCGTACCTAGAAGATCGGACATTACACTAAGGAGATCGGAGTTGTAGAGATCAACATGGTGATTGGGCAAAAGGCCGCAAAAGAGGGATTGGACAAAGCGCCGATGAATCAATGATATGCTAGACAACATGTGATTGATGCTTTGTAATAAATGTCTAGATCGAAGTAGTTTCAGTTGTAATTAGGATGGATTAGAATGTAATTAAGCTAACTCAATTAGGGTTCAACTAGGCACAAAGTGAGGCTATTTTGGGCTAAGAGAAAGGCCCATTTAGTAACCAAAAAGTTGGTCCAGTGGTGGCACCGTCGGTCTAGGCGATGGCACTACTAGTGGCTTAGTTTTCGCGATAATCTCTAAGACTATATCAGGCAGTAGTATAACTAGATTGAGCAGTGGTACCGCCTAGAAATAGTCTCCCAAATTGTGTCAGGCAGTGGTACCGCCAAACTAGGCGGTGTTACCACTCAATGTAGTACTGTAGGCAATGGTACCGTCTAGAATAGGCGATGGTACCGTCAGTACCCTGAAAACAGAGAATAAGATACTTTTAGGCTCCATGTTTGGATCCATTTGGAACCTATAAATACTCCTCTCATCTCTGCTTAGAAAACACAAAAACTAAGAGTAAAAAGAAAGAAAAATGCTATTGTAATTTTGCGAGAACTCCTCTCAAGCTCTAAGTGTTAGTGAAGTGTAAGAGAGGAGGTAGTGGGGGTGTAAATGTTCACTCCAGAACCTGTCAAAAGGAGAATCGAGTTGTAAGGGTAGTTGATCTTCGCCCATTGAAAGAAGATCGATAGTGGCAGCTGGTGGCCTTGAGTGAAGAGGAATCGGGAGTGGATGTAGGTCACGATGATCCAACCACAATAAAACATAGTTTGCATTTCTATTCTTTCTATTTACCTTTACTGCAAACTGTCTTACTTGCTTACTATTTTCACTACACTTACGAACGAGCTTTCAAGTTAAACTCATCTTTGTAAAATCAGTTTTTATCGAAACGAAGATTTTTAGAACCGATGTGATTTTTATAGTAAGCACTAATTCCCCCCCCCCCCCCCCCCCTTAGTGTTGACTCGATCCTAGTAGTACCACTAGATTGGGCGGTGGTACCACTAGACCGCCTAATAGTGATGATGGTATCGCCAGTATCCCGGAAACCCAAGATGAAACACTTTTTGGCTCTATTTTTTAAGCCATTGGGGCCTATAAATATCCCACTCTTTCCTACACGAAAGGGTAACAAAATGTAAATAAAAATCTTGTAGTGTTGGGGTGTGAAAATATTATAAAAGTGCTAAATGTCCCCCTCTTCTTTCTTTATATTTGTGATCATTCTAAGAGAGGTGTGAGGTTTGTAAGCGTTGTCTCCTAAACCCAAAAAAGGAGAAAGTATTATAAGAAGGTGGTTGGTCTTTGCCTATTGAAGAAAAATCGTTAGTGGATGCCGGTAGCCTCAACAAGTAGGAATTGGGAGTGGATGTAGGTCACGATGACCGAACCACTATAAACCCAGTGTGATCTCTAATTTGTCATTCCTATTCTGCTTTTTTTTATTAACTTGGCTACTTACTCCTCTTCACACCTTTTTTACGATTATTGCATTTTCAATAACGGTTTAAATTGAAATAAAATTTTTGATTCGACGTAATATTTTCATTAGCACAAATTCACCCCTCTTAGTGCCAACTTGATCCTAACAAAGTTTTCACCCCAACTTGGAGCAAGTCTCTAATAGTTTTGGTAATCATTGGGATTGTACCATCTTCTCCATCATCCTTGCCTCCTACTCTTTTGAGTTGCAAAGGTATATTACTGTATACTGCCTACTTCATTCCTTGGTCGAGCACTCTTGCATCAACCTGAAGTTCTTCACTTTTGACTATCTTGATGAGAAGCTTATTAACACCAGTCTTATGAAGTTCGCTGGCCTCTACACTTTAACCTTGTCTTCGTACTTGGAGTTTATCTCTATGTTTTCTAACTCCTCGGCCCCTTTCATGACCAAGCGTTCTCCCTCCATGAGAACAAGGGATCGATGACTTTATGGAAGTTCTACCTCTATGATACCATGGTACTGCCATGCCCATGGTGTTACTATCCATCACCTTGCATCTGTGTCCCTTTCTTTGTGATTGGTAGATCTACCTTTGTAGCACTATGGCACTCCTTCGAGTCCACCTCAATTCTAACCTATGCTTAGTTTTTTTTGGGTAGTTAAGTCCCTTTGCACTCATCATCACTTCCTCATCCCTTTTGACCCCTTACTTCAACACCTTTGTGTTCTCCGAATAGTTCCCCTTAGTCGATGAAAACACAGACTACAACTCTCATGCATGGACTCCACTATCCAACTCTCTAGTCACTCTGATCATACCTCTGCATGATTAAGTCCCTCCCATGGGACTCACTGGTACTTGTATTCGGCATACTCCCTCGGTGGTACATGGACCCATATGTTGATGACTAAGGCTTTTATCCGATACAAAATTTGATACACACATGAAAGACTTGCCTCTGCAATACCATGACATTTACCCCTTGAATCCATAGCTTTTCTTGTCGCCGTGTTGTTCACCGAAGTGGAGCTCCCAATAGCTTCCAATCATATCTCTATATGATCTAGTCCCTTATAGGACTAGTTTCGTATGTATCACATTGTCGCGAACTATTCTACCATGATCTGCTACACCATGTCACCTCATGGTGACATCTCCATTGTATTTTGATCATTATGTGATGAACTCAGATTGAGATCCCTCTATGTGTGGCCTTTACTAATACATCGCAAGGCCTCTTCCACCTTTAATTGTGTTCGCTGCACTAGTAATTAACCTTCGTCCACCTGCTCCTGGGTCGCACTCAGACAAAGTACAGCTCTAGGATAGTCCATTGCCTAGTAGCTCCCAAAGTCCACCAACTTCACTGAAATTGGTGCACTATTGTCTGAATTTTGGGCCTCTGCCCCCACCAGCACAATCTTCGCTATGCACCACTTTCTTCATGGCAACTTGAATGGCAGCACTGTGGCATATTCTTCAAGAGTACCCACTTCCATATCCTCTTGCCTTGTGCTAAGGCCTTCTAAATGTAACTTTGCCTCTACAAGTTGAGTCACCTTAGTTCCTCCATCAAATGCTTTTCCGAGATAAGATACATGTGCCTCAAAGCTCTCTTTGTCTTTAGCACCATGTAGGATGAGTCCGCTTTATCAGAATAAGGGACCATGGAACGACATGATCCCTCTCTTGCCTTTGCAAGAGTTCATATCCTGGACCTCTGTCCAAGGAAAGCTTTGTGCCTCCACTCCATATTTCATCTTCTATACCAACTCCCTTCATACAGCTTGGTCTTTTACCAAGTTATACCTAAGTTACTTTGCTTCTCGATTTGCATTGAGTTGATGGTGGCCCTCACACCCACCATTCCACCGGTTAGCCATTCGTTGAGTCCAATTTCTATATCGGCTCCAAGTGTGTCTTTATTTGTATTACCTTGAGTCACTTCCCCACTTGATCTCGTAATGTATCCCCTAATGCATTATCTCAAGCGAGATCAGATGATGACTCTTTGCTGCTCACTCAGTCCATTGAGCTTTGTAGAGTTGTTATTTTGAGGTACTCCTTCTCCACGTATGTGATCTGTTGTACATGATTCTTCCACTTGAGAATCGAGACTTATCCCTCCAAGGTATTTGTCCCGTTGGAGAAATTTCTCTCTTTGCATCCTTCTCTCTGAAAGTTTCGGAGACCACCATTCCCTTAGGCTACTCAGCCTTACTGAATAAACTATGCATTGTTCGGCCCCCACAATCGCACTTGCTAGATTGTGACTCCACGTCAATATAGCACCCATTGCACCCTTCAAGGCCTAACAATATGCTGAACTCACTGCACACTTCAACCTCTTATGGATGTATCATTCTCATGTCGAAGATAAAGTTTCAATGCTCTATGGCACCAAGTTTTGGTTGCCTTGGGATAGTTACGAACATTCCATCGTCCGCATACAACCTCTTGCATGAGTACCAAATTCTTTGAGTTAGCAATTCCCCTCACCTCTATGAGCTTTGCATAACTCTTTCGATCATTGAACAACTCATTCCACCTTGTATTGTCTCATCCATTACCAAGCGCCTTGCTTGCCTTGAGCACCATCAAGTATGGTTGCCAATATCGAGCCGTAGCTTGAATTCATCCATCCCAACCTTTGTGTGCTATGCATTCTTCCAAGCTTGCTTGTTCTTGTAGGGAAATCTAGGGAGCGACATCACATGCATAGCGGAAGAACATAAAACAAAATTCCCAAATTTTCCATTGATGTGTTTGTTATTGTGAGAAGATCAGTGTGTAAAATCCGTAAAACTTAAAAGTCACGTGTAAGATAGATTGTGTTACCTAGGAAGATCATATATCCCTAAATCCTTATAGATCTCTAGGAGAGGGTGAAGGAGGTCAAGCGTCCTCCTCTCTAATGGTGATCCATATAGTAGGGCTACAATGATGCTCCTCAAATCTCCAAGCCTGCTATCTGAGGAGAAGGGGAGGAGAATAGGAGATGACAACCCAAAGATGTTCTAGTCTATGAACCATTGGTTCCTTCCTATTTATAGAGGTCTTTTGTTAACATAACCCTAATGGATCCTGCCCTATTGGGTATTAGATCTTCATCCAACTACCTAAGCCTCTTAGATTAGTGGATCTCTATCCAATAATCTCTTATTAGCTCTGATTGGATTTCATCCATAGGATCCAACAATTCAGGGGCTTATTGGATATTCAATAAGATAGGGACTCCGACGACTTTCTTATATATGAACCTCTACTCAATACAAAGCCTACCATATATATGTGACCCTCTCGGCTCAATATCGAGCTGATCATGAGTCATACCTATCAGAACTCCTTCTGGCTTTATGAATTATTATCTCCATAATAATTCACTCGACTCATCGACTACAAACGTACTAAGCCACTAAGCCGCAGTCCCCAAATGATACAAGGGAATCTAATTTATTAGACCTATATGTCCTTAGTTATCATATACCTATAGTCCCTCATCTATCTAATATCCTAAAGATTGTATACCAGGCATGGTATTGTCAGACCCATACAGTTTCTACTTTGAGTCTCACTATAATCAAATTCTCTCTCAACCCGAATGACCCTGGCCAGGGATATGTCTGAGCAAAAATACATAGGATTTTCCTCTCATAACACTAAGAGCGGATGATCCTCTATCGACACTCAATAGTCCTCGCAAGGTTGGCTACCACTACCAATGATTGATTATGCTAGATTTGGAATCTCCGGAGCTATAAGTCCAGTATCAAAGAATGAAGTACTCATATAGGACATCCTTGGTGTCTCATGTCTAAGGACTAGACACAAC
Source organism: Musa acuminata subsp. malaccensis (assembly GCF_000313855.2). NCBI lineage: Eukaryota > Viridiplantae > Streptophyta > Magnoliopsida > Zingiberales > Musaceae > Musa > Musa acuminata. Next base: position 24,857,483 of record NC_025210.1, read on the forward strand.
ACTAGGACTATAGAATTGTTATCTGACAATAAGACATCATCAACCATCCAGCATTCCGTAAGTAGATCAATCAGTGAACTCGTTCTCCAATGAGCACCTGTATTGTATCCTTAGTGTCCCAACATGAGCAGCTATGAGACCAATTACATCCATCATATGGATGGGTATATGGCACACTAGTTTGTTTGGTTATTTCGATGTTCCTCTCGAGTAACCTATGACTGGGATTATTTAGGATCTATGTTTAAAGGTGAATCAATCTCATTATCATGATCTCATCACGATCTGATTCCCATTGTATAGATCCATAGACATCACAATATATTCAAGCAACAAGCAATATAAAGTGATAAAATACCAAATAATAATAATAAGTAAAAAGATTGTGTGTCAAGTCACACGTGTCATCACTCATGTGATTGGCTTGTAGAACACCTATGACTAGTAATCTCCCACTTGACCTACTATCAATCACCTATATGTCTGATCCCTATCAGACCCTTGTGATGCTCAAAGACAATATGAAATAACTATTGAATCTCATATTTTGATGATGAAGTCAATTGTAATTTGTTTGATCTAATATATATGTTGAGAAAAGTGTGCAGGATTAACTACGATGGCAGTAAGACATAAAGCAGGTGTTGTGCCGAAGTCAAGATCGAGATCTCATTGGGAGTTCGAGAGTTTGACGGAAGTCCGAACGTTCATCGGAAGTTCTACGGGAATCAACTGAGAAGTCCAGGAGCTTGCCATAGAAGCTCGTCGGAACTCGCTAAGAAGATTGTCACAAAGTCCAGGAGCTTGCCGGGAGTCCGTCGAAGCATTGCCGAGAGTTCATCGGATGTTCGCCGAAAGTACGCTGAAAGCTCGCCGGAAGAGCAATTGATGCGCCGGAACAAGAAGTGCAATAAACATGTCTTAATTATCATAGTTAGAGCGTAAATTAAGTTAGGATTAGGAGGTAATCTCACTAACTTAATTAGGGGCCAATTGAGCCTTTAACATGGTTGAATTAGGCCGAATTTAGCAACTAATTCAGCCTCTCAATTCTTGGCCGGCGGTGGCACCGCTAGGGCTGGTGGTGGCACCGCTTGGAAAGCAGTGCCCTAGGAAATCTGGGCAGTGGTACCATCGGTAGTTATTGCTGCCAGCGATGGTACCGCCCCTGTCAGGCGATGGTACCGCCCCTGTCAGGCGATGGTACCGCCCAGACTGAGTGGTAGTACCGCCCAGTGTCAGGTGTCAGGTGATGGTACCACCCAGTAATAGTGGTGGTACCGCTAGGATCCCGAAAATCCAGGATTAGATACTTTTTGGCTCCATTTTTGAAGCCATTGGGGCCTATAAAAACCCTATCCTTTTCTGCATGAAAGAACATGAAACCTATTGGCATAATCTTGAGTTCTTAAGTCTTAAAGTGTTGTAAAATTTAGAGTTCTCCTCCATCTCTTAGCCTTGTAACCATCCAAGAAAGAGGAGTGAGACTTGTAAAGGTTTATCTCCTAAACCCGAGAAAAGGAGAAAGTGCTATAAAGAGGTGTTCGGTCTTCACCTATTGAAGGAAGGCCTTTAGTGGATGCCGGTGACCTCGTCGGAGGAGAAATCCAAAATTGGATGTAGGTCACATTAACCAAACCACTCTAAAACTCGGTTTGCATTACTTTAAGCAATTTACTTTTATAGCAAACTACCTCTCCTCCTTACTGTGCTTTTACTATGCCTACATACGCTTTCAATTAAACATCTTCTGAGATCAGCTTTAATTTTACGAAAGCTTTCAAATTCAAATTCTCTTCGAAAAGGATTGAATCGAAACCATTTTCGTTAGAATCAGTTTTAATCGTAACAAGTCTTTTGAAATCACGAAAGTTTTCCGCTGTACTAATTCACCCTCCCTCTTAGTGCCGCTCTTGATCCTAACAATTGGTATTAGAGCAAGATTCACTCTAATTTGGTTTTAAACCTAAGAGAGATGACATTTGCTAGCAACCAAGAGGGCTATATTCAATTACACATCCGCCTATGTTCAATGGGATGGATTACATATATTGAAAGACTAGAATGAGGATCTTTCTAATTTCAATAGATTTTGAACTATGGAATATTGTAGAAAATGACTTTCAAAAGTCTTCTCTTCCAATGAACGATTGAAATGAGTTGGAGAAGAAGACTTTCACTTTAAATGCAAAGGCTATGAATGCCTTGTTTTGTGCATTAGATAAAAACGAGTTTAATCAAGTATCGATTTGTGAAATGACTTTTGACATTTAGCACACACTCGAAGTGACTCATGAAGGCACCAGTAGAGTGAAGGAGTCAAAAATTAATCTTTTAGTGCATTCTTATGAGTTATTTCGAAAGAAACCGAGTAAGACCATTGGAGACATGTATACCCGATTTACGGATGTCGTCAATGGTTTAAAAGGACTTGGTAAAAATTTCTCGGATTTTGAGCTTGTTAATAAAATTTTAAGATCCCTTCCAAAGAGTTAGGACCCTAATGTCATGATCATTTAAGAGGCCAAAAATCTAAATAATTTTCCTCTTGAGAAACTAATTGGATCACTAATGACCTATGAAGTGACATGTAAAGCTCATGAAGAGCTTGAGGACACCCTTCCAAAGAATAGGAAGGATATGGCACTGAGAACACAAGAAGACCACTTGAAAGAAAACTCAAATGATGAGGACTTTGATGATGATTTGGCACTCTTAATAAGAAAGTTCAAAAGATTCATTAAAAAAATAAATTTAAAAATGATACTAAAAATAAATTTGAACCTAAGAAAGAATAAGTGATATGTTATGAATGCAAGAAGCTAAGACACTTCAAGAGTGAATATCCTAAAGCAAAGAGGAGGCAACCAAAGAAGAAGGCTCTCAAAACTACATGGGACGACTCAAGTGCTTCCAAATAAGAGGAGCCAACCAACACCGAGCAAGTTACTCATTATATGCTAATAGCTATTGGAGATGAGGTAACAAGTTCATTAGACGCAAATTTAACTTTCGATGAGCTTTCAAGTGCTTTTCATTAATTGTTTGATGAATGTAGAATCTTGAGTAAAAAATATAACTCTTTAAAAAAGGAACATGCTTCTCTTATTAGAAATTTTGATAGATTAAAAGTTGAGCACAATGATAGTCTAGCTTCATATACGAAATGTGATGAACTAGAATTACTTTAAAAGAAAAACTTGCTACTTAAGAAAACCATAGAAAAGTTTGAGGTTGGTAGCAAATCCTTGAACATGATCCTTGCCAACAAGAGTCATGTCATAGAAAAGGCGGAATCAGATTTATGAGTAGCTCTCACCAAAATCCAATCACCTTTGTTAAAGGCCCTACTTTGCATGTTTCACCCCGAAAGAAATGCAACTTTTGTTGCAAATTTGGGCATGTAGCTTATCATTGTCCATTTAAGAAATGTAATCTACACAAATTGATTTGGGTTCTTAAAAGAATCTCAAATGACTCAATACAACATGATAAGCTATGTAGATCGATTTTTGAGGCACCCAAGGTCAAATGGGTACCTAAAAATCATCCTTTTTTGTAGAAATATTTACCATCACAAGCTAGGAGCAAGAGATGGTACCTTGATAGTGGATGCTTAGGGCATATGACCGAAGATCCATCTCAATTCTCTAAACTCACTAGCATAGATGGAGAATATGTCACCTTCGAAGACAACAATAAGAGTAAAATCATTAGCAAAGGAACCATAGGTAACAAATCCAACTTCTTTATTGAAAATATGTTATTAATTGATGGCTTAAAGCATAACCTCTTGAGCATTTGTCAATTGTGCGATAAAGGATATGTTGTTAAATTTGAATCTAATGCTTACATTATTAAAAAACCATACAAAAACACATCTATGATTGCACTAAAATAAAATAATATATACACTATCGACATTAATGATCTATGTAATGAAATGTGCTTTTCGATTTTGAATGATGATGCTTGGCTTTGGCATAGGAGATTAGGTCATGCTAGCATTAAACTAATCTCTCAAATTTCATCTAAAAAACTTGTAAGAGGAATTTCTCATATCAAGTTTATCAAAAATAATATGTGTGATGCATGTCAACTAGGAAAATAAATAAAAGGTAGCTTCAAACCTAAGAACCAAATAAACACTTCTAGAACTTTGCAATTGATCCATATGGACTTGTTCAGACCAATTACTACATTAAGCCTAGGAGATAGCAAATATGCATTTGTCATCATGGATGATTACAGTAGATACACATGGACTTATTTTTTGGCACACAAAAGTGAATGCTTTAGGTATTTCTCTAAGTTTTGTAAACTTGTTCAAAATGAAAAGGGTTTTATGATTTCATCAATTTGAAGTGATCACGGTAGTGAATTTCAAAACCATGATTTTCAAGAATTTTGTGAATCTAATAGATACAACCACAACTTTTATACTCTAAGAAATCCTCAACAAAATAGAGTAGTAGAAAGAAAGAATAGAAACTTACATGAAATGGCAAGAACCATATTGAATGAACATAGCCTACCCAAATATTTTTAGGTCGAAGCTGTAAACACGGCATGCTATGTCATGAATAGAGTTCTAGTAAGACCCTTACTCACCGAAACTCTTTATGAGTCGTGGAACAACAAAAAACCCAATGTTTCATATTTTAAAGTTTTTAGGTGTAGTGTTTTATCTTAATGAAAGAGATGCCTTTGGAAAATGTGATGCTAAATTCGATGAAGAAATTTTTCTTGGCTATTCTTTTATTTCTAAAGCATTTCGTATCTTTAATAAAAGAACTTTGATTATAGAAGAATCTATTCATGTTATTTTTAATGAGGTTTATGAAGTTAAGAAAAATTATTTTGATGATGATGTTAATTTTGATGTTTTGAATTTAAATGAAACCCTTTCTCCATCTAGGATGCATATACTTCTGAAACATCCTTACCCAAGGATTGAAACTATGTAGATGCTCTTCCTAAGGAGCTAATCATAGGAGACATATCTAAAGGGGTTCAAACTTGTTCTTTTCTTAAGAATTTTTATACTAACGCTACTTTTCTCTCCTAAATTGAATCAAAATGTATTGACAAGGCCTTGAAAGATGATTCATGGGTCATTGCAATGCAAGATGAGTTAAATCAATTTGAGGGAAATGAGATGTGGAAGCTTGTTCCTAGGCCAAATGACCATTTAGTTATTGGTACTAAATGGATCTTTAGAAACAAGTAAGATGAATTTGGTATCATGGTTAGAAACAAGGGTGGATTAGTAGCCAAAAGTTTCAACCAAGAAGAAGGGATTGATTATAAAGAGACATTAGAAGCCAAAAGGATGCTCCTTGCCTATGCTAGTAGTAATAATTTTAAGTTGATTCAAATGGATGTTAAAAGTGCTTTTCTTAATGGCTTTATTTTCGAATATGTTTATATCGAACAACCTTCTGGATTTGAGAATGATAATCTCCCTAATCATGTCTTTAAATTGACTAAAGCTCTCTATGGATTGAAATAAGCCCCGAGGGCTTGGTATGAGAGACTTAGCTCATTTCTTATCGAAAATAATTTTTCTAAAGGCAAGGTTGATACTACATTGTTTATCAAAAAATTTTAAAATAATTTTCTTATTATTCAAATTTATGTTGATAGTATTATCTTCGGTTCTACGAATGAAACTCTATATGAGTCATTTGCTAAAAGTATGAGTCTTGAATTTGAAATGAGTTTGATGAGGGAATTAACTTTTTTTTGGGCTTACAAATCAAACAACTAAGTAATGGTATATTTCTTAGTCGAATAAAATATACTTTAGATTTGCTAAAAATGTTTAATATGGATAGCTCAAAGGCTATCAACACTCCTATGAGCATATCCACTAAGTTAAAAATTGATGAAAGTGGAGAAAGCTTTGATCAAAAAGCTTATAGGGGGTATGATATGAAGTTTACGATACCTCACCATAACTAGACTGGATATCATATTTAGTATAGGATTTTGTGCTAGGTTTCAATCTAATCCTAAGATATCACATCTTAAGCAGTTAGGAGAATACTTAGATATCTTAAAGGAACCACAAATCTAGGATTATGGTATCCAAAATCCGAGAACTTTGAGCTAATTGCTTATGCTGATGTGGATTTTACTAGATATAGATTAGATAGAAAATGCATATCCGAAACATGTCAAATTTTAGGATACACACTTGTTTCTTGGTCTTCCAAGAAACAAAATTCGGTTGTACTATCTACAATCGAAGCTAAGTACATTGCAGCTAGTGCATATTTTAGGACTATTTTTCTGAGCTTTTGAATAATGTTTATTGAGTCTATTTAGTCTAGTTATTTATTGAGTCGGTTTGGTTCAGTTAGAGTCAAGTAGAGGTTTATTTAATATTTATTTATTATTAGAGTTCAAGTCCTGATAGATGAAACTCTATAAATAGTGATGTAACCCTTTCTTTTAAAAAATCAATCAATCAATCAATGGAAAATGTTATTCCACTCTATAGACAAACCCTAGGAGGCCGATCCTCTCGAAGTGATCAAGGAGGGCCAATCTCCTCGAAGTGATTAAGGAGGGTCGATCCCCTCGAAGCGATCAAGGAGGTCGATCCCCTCGAAGCGATCATTATCATCCTTATTTCTCCCCTTTCTTCCATGATAAGACTTTAGGGTCTTATCATTTGGTATCAGAGCGACGATAAGACTTTAGGGCCTTATCAATTGGTATCAAAGCGACGATAAGACTTTAGGGTCTTATCAATTGGTATCAGAGCGACGATAAGACTTTAGGGTCTTATTATTTGGTATCAGAGCAACGATCCTTGGCGTTCTCGCTATAATGTAACTATCAACAAAAAAAAAAAGAAAAAAAAGAAAAAGGGAAGCAAGTGTTGTTACCCCGACGGCCACCGAGAAGGGTTCCCCGCTTCCCTTCTTCCCCACCGCCGCCCCTGCTCTCCGGCAGGCCACACCCTACAGCGACCTTTGCTGCCTCCTTCCCACTGCCGGCACTGCTTCCCAGCTGATCGACCAATGCCGCCGTTGTCCCCCCAGCCAGCGGCCTCTCCTCCTTGCTTCCCCATCTCGCTCGAGCGAGAAGGACCACTGGCACCGTCTCCCTACTGGCGGACCACCCCTTCGTTGTTGATACTATTGGCGATGCTGCCCTAACTTCCCTGCCACCGTGCATCACCCCCCCGGGTCACAACCGCAGCCGCCGATTGCCCCCCTCCTCATGGCGACCGAAACAGGGCAACTCACCACTGTTGCCCTTGTTTCCAACCGCGCCTCCTCCAGCACTCCTCTTCCCCTCGAGCGTCGTCGCCGCCCAGCCGACCCATCACTGCTGCGGGCCACCGTGCGATGACTGTCGCTTGCCTCCCAACCGCCGCTCCACCTTGCCCTGCATCCCTTGTAACCGAAACAGAGCACAGGCAACTCACCTTGCTACCCCTGTTTTCAGTCGCACCATAGTCATGTGGGTCCTCTTGCTGCTGCGAACGTCGGCTGCCGCCACAGTCGCTGCTACTACCTAGCTACTATACAGATGCCCTTGACTAGACATCATAAACAAGAATTGGGGATTAATGACTTGCAATCGTACGCAATGGCTGCCGATAACTCAGTGAAGGCACAAATGGAAGCGTTGGAAACCAGAATTGAGAGTTGGCTATAAGAAACTCTTCATAATTTCAAAAAAAGCTTGTTGGAGCACTTTAGCGGGTTTCAACAAGATGGGAGCTCCAGTTCTACGTTGAACAGATCGAGAGATACATGAAAAGGGCCTCAGGATGGTGACACACACTACCCATGCATCAGGGTAGAATTTCCACGATGGGAAGATGGGGATCCGACCAGTTGGATCTCTAGGGTGGAAAATTTTTTTCGTTTTCATAGAACCCTAGAAGAATCCAAGATAGAAGTGGCCTCAATTCAGCTTGATGGAGATGCAATCCAGTGGTACGATTAGTATGAAACTGTTTACGAAATTCCTTCATGGGAGAAGTTCAAAAGAGGGCTTCTTGTTCGATTTGGCCCATCCGAATATGAGAATGTTGATGGCCAGCTCGCCAAAATTTTTAAACTTCTACAGTATTGGAATATCATAGTAGGTTTGAAAGATTGTCAAATCAAGCTAGAGATTGGTCGGAACGACAGCTTCTGAAAACGTCAACCCTGCACTATGATAGCTGCGATCTCATTTGCGCATCTACATGAGAAAAAAATTAGCAAGGAAAGATCAACAAGGGGTTTGCACTATGATGAAAAGTGGAGTATGGAGCACCAATGTAAACAAGAGCAACATCTAATGATTCAGTCAATTAGAGAGGAACCGAAAGCAGAAGAGTTAGACTCTGATTATGAAGATGTGGAAACTAATGAAGATATTAAAGCCATCACATATACAATACATGCATTGGCTGGCTATGCTAACCCACAAACTATGAAAATCAAAGGAACTTTGAAGCATCAGCCTGTCACTATTTTGATTGATACGTGAAGCACTAACAATTTTATGGACAGTGAGACTGTTGATCGATTGGCCCACCACATTGAAGACTATGACAGATTCGAAGTAAAAATCATTAATAGACGGATTTTCCCTTGTGATAACAAAGGTTCAAAGATAAAATTGATTATACAGGGCTAGAAGTTTTATGGAACGATTACTACACTGAAAGACTGACCTGTTACTTACACTATCAAAAAGTGAAGACTATACTTACTTGATCAACGGGTTGTGATGCGTTGCAGATAGTCTATGGGTAAAGTGCTGAAAGAGAAGCTCCCTGAGATTGATGCTGCTCAACCTTGAGGACAAGGCTGATTTGAAGAGGGAGGAACTGTTAGGACCCTTTTTCTGAGCTTTTGAATAATGTTTATTGAGTCTGTTTAGTCCAGTTATTTATTGAGTCGGTTTGGTTCAGTTAGAGTCAAGTAGATGTTTATTTAATATTTATTTATTATTAGAGTTCAAGTCCTGATGGACTCTAGGTGGAACTCTATAAATAGTGATGTAACTCTTTCTTTTGAGAATTAATCAATTAATTAATGAAATGTTATTCCACTTTGTGGACAAACCCTAGGAGGTTGATTCCCTCGAAGTGATGAAGGAGGGTCGATCCCCTCGAAGCGATCAAGGAGGCCGATCCCCTTGAAGTGATCATTATCATCCCCATTTCTCCCCTTTCTTCCATGATTAGACCTTTAGGATCTTATCAATTGGTTTTAGAGCGACGATAAGACTTTAGGGTCTTATCATTTGTTATCAGAGCGACGATAAGACTTTAAGGTCTTATCAACATGTTGTGCACAAGTTATGTGGATGAAAAATACTTTAGAAGATTATAAGATTCATCTTAAAAATATTCCCATAAAATATGATAACACAAGTGCAATATATTTAACAAAAAATCTCATTCAACACTCTAGAACTAAACATATTGATATTAGGCATCATTTTATACGAGATCATATTAATAATCATGATGTAATCTTAGAGTTTATTGATACGAAATATCAATTAGCCGATATCTTTACAAAACCTTTAAGTGAAGAACAATATGATTTTATTAGAAGAGAGTTAGGAATGTTAATTTGTCCAAATGCATGAATTTGATGTATATCTTTTTCGGACTATCTTTTTGTATTTTATAAATGGAGCTTTCATGAACTTATTTCGTTTTTATCTTCCTTGGTATCAAGTCTACTTCATACCCTTGCTCCATCACTTAATGATTTT
>NC_025210.1:24947595-24959498 GCF_000313855.2 Musa acuminata subsp. malaccensis
ATAAACTGCACTTAGTCATAAGTTATCTTTGAGTCGGCTTTTGCTTCAAAACTGATTTTTATCGAACGAACGCAGCTTTTGTTTTTAATCGCTAAAAGATATCCGCTGCACTAATTCACCCCCCCCTCTTAGTGCTCTCGATCCTAACAATTAATGACCCGATTAGTTCTTTAAGAGGGAAGTTGTTTAAATCTTTAGCCTCTTGAATAGTAGTGACTTTAGGGTCCCAACTCTTAGGAAGGGATCTTAGAATTTTATTTACGAGCTCAAAATTCGAAAAACTTTTGCCGAGTCCTTTTAGACCATTGACGACATCCGTGAAATGGGTGTACATGTCGCCAATAGTCTCGCTCGGTTTCATTCGGAAAAGTTAGTTCAAAAAAATGTATCAAAAGATTGATTTTTTACTCTTTCACTCTACTTGTGCCTTCGTGAGTCACTTTGAGTGTATGCCAAATATCAAACGCGGTTTCACAAACCGAAATACGATTGAACTTATTTTTATCAAGCGCACAAAATAAGACATTCATAGCCTTTGCATTAAGAGCGAAAGTCTTCTCCAATTCATTCCAATCGATCATTGGAAGAGAAGATTTCGAAAATCCATTTTTGACAAGATTCCAAAGTTCAAAATCCATTGAAATAAGGAAGATCCTCATTCGGGTCTTCCAATAGGTGTAGTCCGTCCCATTGAACATGGGTGGACATGTAATAGAGTGACCCTCTTGGTTTCCGGCATATACCATCTCTCTTGGGTTTTAATCCATTTGAGAGTTAACCCCGCTCTGATACCAATTGTTAGGATCAAGAGCACTAAGAGGGGGGGTGAATTAGTGCAGCAGAAAACTTTCGATGATTTAAAACGACATTCGTACAATAAAAATGATTTCGTTAAAAAAGCCGATTTGGAAATCACTTTAACTTGTGATCAAGTGAGATGCAGTTAAAGTAAAGATATAGAGGCAGTTTGCAATTAAGATAGAGAGCAGAATGTAATTGCAAACCGAAATACGACGTTCATACGATAAAAGTGATTTCGGTATGAAAGCCAATTCAGAAGTTGCTTAAACTTAGATTAGGCGAAGTAAAGTTAAAGTAAAGCTATGGAGGCAGTTTGCAGTTAAGATAGAGAACAGAAAGTAAATGCAAACCGAGATTTAGAATGGTTCGGTCAATCTTGACCTACATCCACTTTTGGCTTCCTCCTTCGATGAGGTCACCAATGTCCACTAGAGGCCTTCCTTCAATAGGCAAAGGCCAACCACCCTTTTACAGTTTCACTCCTTTTGATGGGCTTAGGAGACAACCCTTATAGAATTTTCTCTCCCCTCTTGAAAGATCAAAACTTGAAAGAAAAGAGGGAGGAGAACTTCTAGCCTTTACAATACTTTTGAGCTCTAAAAATCACATAGTAAGATTGGATTTTCAGTGCCCTTTCATGCAGGAAAGGATGGGGTATATATATGCCCCAAATTGGTTTGAATTTGGAGCTCAAAAGTATCTTTTTTCGAATTTTGTAGGGTCCTGGCGGTACTACCTCCTGACTGGGGCGGTACAACCGCTTGGCAGCTCGGAGACTGAGCCTCTGGGTGGTGCCACCGCCTGTCAGGGGCGGTTGCACTGCCCAGTCTCGCTCGGAGACTGAGCCCAGGCGGTTCCACCGCTTGACCTAGGCGGTTGCACTGCCCAGCTTTCCTGGGAGACCATCTCCTAAGTGGTGGCACCGCCAACCCTGGCGGTGCCACCGCCTGGCAGGAATTTTGGTCCGAATAGGTTGATCCATCGGTCCAATTTGGGTCTCTCAAGGGCCCAATTGCCCCCAGATTAAGTTAATGGGATCACCTCTCATTCCTAACTTAATCTACATGCTAACTACGATATTTCTTAAGACATTTACTGCAACTTGCTCCGGTGCGTCAATCGCTTCTTCCGGCGAACTTCCGGTGAACATCCAATGAACCTTCGGCGATGCTCCGGCAGACTTCCGACAAACTCCTGGACTTGCGACGATCCACTTGGCGAGTTCCGACGAGCTTCTTTAGCAAGCTCTTGGACTTCTCAGATTTGTTCCTGCAGAACCTCTGACGACCGTCCGGACTTCCGTCGAACTCTTGAACCCCCAACGTGATCATGGTCTTGACTCCGGCGCAACTCCTGCTGCATGTCTTACTTCCATCATAGTTAATCCTACACACTTATCTCAACATATGGATTAGATAACAAATGACAATTGACTTCATCATCAAAATCCGAGATTCAACAAAATCATCATACATCATTTTTAAATCTCATGCATAGTATAAAATCACCAAGCATAGTACCAAAATTTTAATATTTTCATTACATAATTACATCATTATGCATCATTGAAAATGATTTCATCAAATATAAAGCATTTTCAATCAAGTTCATTTTGTTTGTTGTAGTCATGCATTTTTCTTTTTAGGTGAATCTAACTTTTCATGCCTAGTTTCCATACAAAAGCCATGCATCATTTTTAAAACCGAAAAAGCAACTTTCATTACGGTAAAAATCGCTAATCCATAAATCATAAGAATCATCATGCATAATTTCGAAAGATAAACTCATTAAGTATTATTATCAAATCATTACTTCAAATCAAATATGATTTCATTAATCATAGAGCATCTTTAATCAAAATCATTTTGTTTGTTTATCATAAAACATGTAATTGTTATGATTATTTTTAAAATCACTAGCAAGGTAAGCATGATCCAATTTTATTTTTGCATTTTCATTAAACATGCAATTCTCAAGAAAAATAATTATTCTAAACTAAATTAAAAATAACTCATGAAAAGCATCATTAATTTTGAAATAAATTAAAGGCATTTTGATTACCCCATCATCGAATACCATTAAGGCGTAGTTTGCCACCTCGCCTTTGTTGGTTTGCTCCTCGTCTTTAGAGGTACTCGTTTCGTCCCGAAGTACTTTCTTCTTCTTCAATTTATTTTTATTTTTTAATTCTTACTTTAAGTACTTTTAAATTTTATTGTGAGAAGTACAAGTTCATCATCACTTAAGCTTTCGCTCGAGTGGTCTTCTTTTGTTCGATGTCTGAAATCCTTTCTGTTCTTTGGAAGGTGGTTCTCAAGTTCTTCACGTACATTACATGCTATTTCATAGGTCATCAAAGACCTTACAAGTTCTTCAATTGGTAAATAGTTCAAGTTTTTTAATTCTTGAATAATCATTACTTTTGATTCCCAAGTTTTAGAAAGTGAGCGTAAAACTTTATTTACAAGTTCAAGATTCGAAAAACATTTGCCAAGAGCTTTTAAACTATTGACGATATCCGTAAAGCGGGTGTACATGTCAACAATAGTTTCGCTCGGCTTCATTTGAAACAGCTCGAAATCATGCATTAAAATGTTGATTTTTGAATCTTTAACTTTGCTAGAGCCTTCATGTGTGATTTCGAGAGTATGCCAAATTTCGAAAGTCGTTTCGCACATAGAAATTTGATTAAACTCATTTTTGTCTAAGGCGTAAAATAAGGCATTCATAACCTTTGCATTTAAAGAAAATATCTTATTCTCCAAATCATTCCAATGGTTCATTAGAAAAGAAGACCTTCGAAAATCATTTTCCATAATACTCTATAAATTTAAATCCAAAGAAATTAAGAAAACTCTCATTCGAGTTTTCCAATATATATAATATGTCCCATTGAACAAGAGAGGATGAATGAGAGAGAGTCTCTCTTGAAAGTTGAAAAGAGCCATTTCTCTTGGGTGTTAAACCAAATGAGAAATAACGAGGCTCTGATACCAATTGCTAGGAACGAGTCGGCACTAAGAGGGGGGTGAATTAGTGCAGCGCTAAAAATTATGTTTCTGAAAATTCTTCATACATTGAAAACCGATTCCGAAAATATGCTTAGATTGAAAGCGTACGGAAGAGCGTAGCAAGTAATGAGAAGGCAGTTTACAATTTAAAGTAAATTGCTCAAAATAAAGGCAAACCAAATTTTTATAGTGGTTCGGTAATTATGACCTACATCCACTCCACCGATTCCTCTTCCGTCGAGGCCACCGGCATCCACTATCGGTCTTCCTTCAATAGGTGAAGACCAACCACCTTTTACAACTCGATTCTCCTTTTACCGGGTTTCGGAGATAACCCTTACACCCCCACTTACTCCTCTCTTAACCTATTCTCACACTTAAAACTTTGAGAGGAGTTCACACAAGATTGCAACAGTGTTTCTTTCTATTTTTACTCTCAAGTCTTGTGTATATTAACCAAGGATGAGAGGGGTATTTATGGGCCTCAAGTTAATTCAAACTTGGAACCTAAAAACATCTCATCCAGACTAGCGGTACCACCGCCTTGTCATGGACTTAGCTGGTTTTGCCTAAGTCGTGCGGCACCCTTGCGTGTCCGTCCGCAAAGGTCAACCTCCCCGATGTCTCCCATGTCCCTTAGGACCCACGAAAGAGAGAACGGGTTAGAGAAAACTATCAATCGGGATCCACAAGCAAACATCTCCGAAAAACACTTTATAGTTAATGCAAATTACAAACAGACTTTACAAGCTCTGAACAGTTGCACAATAAAGGGTAAAATAGTCCATTATAGACCGAAAATCTCTCGCACGTGTCCACATGACACAACCTTTATTTACAAGCCTAAAGAGGCCACCAACCCAACTAAAATGGGACTATTAAGCCTTCGACCATCCCTCTACATGTTGTACAAGGCATGAACATACCAAAAGACACGGACATACATAAGCATTACATCAAACATCCTGTTTAGAAGTTTGTCCGTGACATTCTCCCCCACTTATCCCTTCGACGTCCTCGTCGAAGCCTTTGTCGACACTGCAACTCCTCACCTTTGCTGAGTCTTCAATCTTCTGCTCCAGCTGTAATGCGTCTCTTGGCTCCCAGCTACTCTCCGCTGCTGTTTTTTAGTAGTCAAACCTTTGATCCGCCATGCTGCTTCAACTCACCAATAACTCTGACTCTGGTGTGGGGTTGGCTGAGTTGTGTTGATCCTTGTTGATTCTTGTAGATCCTCCAAATGAAGGAAAAGACCATCCTTACTGCGCTAGTCTCTCAAATGTCTCATGCTGCTTGAATTGGGTGGATGCTTGTTGGAGCTTTAACGAGCATCGTCTCGCAAACTTCTGAAGTTTTGGGTCTTTCCTCCACCAAATTTTCTCATTGACTCTTCTTTCACTTAGTTGTCACATCCAAGTAGGTTCGCATCACTTCCGCTTTCGATTGGCATTTCATTGGGAAATGAAGCGGACAATCTACTCTCAGTAACACTGATCACCGTTGGTGAGGATTTGACAACTATTGTCTTCCATTATCTTCGAAGGGTCTTTGAACATATGCAGAGCTCCTCTGTTGGATAGATAAGAGAATAGGGGTACTCAGTTTCGCCCATTCTCTTAAGAATTGAGAAGGCAAAGGTTACTTGACTTCGCCCGCCTCCTCGAGGTTGTACTCCATGCATCGAGCTGGTTACTGGCCTTCGCCTGCTCTTTGCTCACACTTCTAAAGCACTTGAAGTGTTTGCACTCCTTGCGTTGAGTTAGTTACTGTGATTCACCTTCTCAATGCCATCGAACTTCTGGAATGCAGGAAGTTTTCACCCTAACTTGGAGTAATTCTCTCATAGGTTTGGTCGCCTCTCGGATTGTACCGTCTTCTCCATCAACCCTGCCGCCTACTCCACTGAGTAGCAAAGGTATAGCACCGCGTACTGCCTACTTCGTTCCTTGGTTATGCACTCTTGCATGACCCGAAGTCCTTCACTTTCGGCTATCTTGATGAGAAGCTCATTGACACCGGTCTTACGAAGTTCCTCGGCCTCTGCCCTTCAGCCTTGTCTCGGTACTTGGAGATTGCCTCTGCATGCTCCACCTCCTCGGCCCCTTTCACGACCAAGCGCTCTCCCTCCATGAGAACAAGGGATCAATGACTTTCACGGATGTCCCACCTCTACGGTACCATGGCGCTGCCATGCCCATGGCCCTACTATCCGTCGCCTCGCATTTGCATCCCTTTTCTTCACGATCAGTAGATATGTCTCCGTGGCACTCCTCTGAGTCCACCTACATTCTAACTGATGCTTGATTTTGGGTAGCTAAGTCCCTCTGGACTCGCCGTCTCTTCCTCGCCCCTTTCGACCCCCTGCTTCAACACCTCTGTGTTCTCCAAGCAATCTGTTTGGTCGATGGAAAGACAGACTGCAACTCCCATGCATGGCCTCTGCCATCACGTTGTAGGGTTTGCATCGATTCTGTTCTCCTTAGCTTCCTTGGTAGCAACGTTCACTTACTCGACCTTGTCTTCTGACTTGCCGGGCTCCCTTAAGCGAATATGAGTTCTGGAGCAGTCCAACTCTCCAACTACTTCGATCATACCTCTGCATGATCAAGTCCCTCCCATGGAACTCACTGGTACTTGCATTCGAACTTTTCCCTTGGTGGAACACAGCCCCCATATGCTGATGACCAAGGCTTTCATCCGATGCAAAATTCGATGCACGCACGGAAGACCCGCCTCTACGGTACCATGCCCTTCACTCCTTGAATCCATAGCCCTTCTTGCCGTCGTGTTGTTCACCGAAGTGGAGCTTCCAGTAGCTCCCGATCATACCTCCATATGATCTAGTCCCTCACGGGACTATGTCGTGTGTATCGCATTGCCACGAACTGTTCCACCACAATCCGCTGCACCATGTCGCCTCCTGGTGACATCTCCATTGCATTCTGATCCTTGTGAAATAAACTCGAATTGTGAACCCTCCATGTGTGGCCTCTGCCAATACATTGCAGGGTCTCTTCCACCTTCGATTTTGTTCACTCCTTTGGCAATCGACCTTCATCCACCCACTCTTGGGTCACACCTAGATGAAGCACCGCTCTAGGACAGTCCGTCGCCTAGTAGCTCCCGAAGTCCACCGACTTCACTGTATTTTATGCACCATTGTCTGGATCCTGGGCCTCTGCCCCTACCAGCACAATCTCCGCTACGCACCGCTTCCTTCATGGCAACTTGAATGGTAACACTGTGGCATATTCTTCAAGAGTGCCCACCTCTGAGTCCTCTTGCCCCGTGCTAAGGCCTTCTGAACCCAATTTCGCCTCCACAAATTGAGTCGCCTTAGTTCCTCCATCAAATGCTTCTCCGAGATAAGGTGCATGTGCCCAGAAGCTCCTTTCGTCTTTGGCACCATGCAAGATAAGTCCACTCCGTCAGAATGAAGGACCCATGGAACAACATGATTTTACTCTTGCCTCTGCAAGAGTTCATGTCCTTGACCTCTGTCTAAGGAAAGCACTGTGCCTCCGCTCCATGTTCCAACTTCTATGCTGGCTCCCTTCATGCGGCTTGGATACTTCGCCAAGTTACACCCAAGTTGCTCCGCTCCTCGTTTTTGCATTGAGTTGATGGTGGTCCTCGCGCCCACCATTCCACGGGTCAGCCCTCCCTTGAGTTCGATCTGCACATCGACTCCAAGTGTGCCTTCATTTAAGTTGCTTTGGGTCGCTCCCCCACTTGATCTCGCAATGCATCCACCAATGCATTCTCTCAAGCGAGATCATGCGACGACTCCTCGTCGCTTGCTCAGTCCATTGAGCTTCGTGGAGTTGTTGTTTGTCGAGGTACTCCTCCTCAACATGTGAGGTCCGTCCCACATATTCATCCCTCTAGAGAGCCGGGACTTATCCCTCCTGGATAACTATCCCATTGGAGCAATATCTCTCTTCGTTTCGGACACCACCATCCCCTTGGACTACTCCGATCTGCTGAACAAACTGTGCATTGTTCTGCCTTCTGCAAACGCACTTGCTAGATTGTGACTCCACGTCAATACAGCCCCCGCTGCACCCCTCAAGGCCTAGCAACATGCTAAACTTGTTGCACACTTCATCCTCCTACGGACGTATCCTTCACATGCTGAAGAGAAAGTTTCAATGCTCCATGGCGTCGAGTTTCGGTCGCCTTGGGATGGCCACGAATATTCCATCGTCCGCATACAAGCCCATGCATGAGTACCGAATTCTTTGAGTTAGCAATTCCCCTCACCTCTGTGAGCTTTGCACAACTCTTTCGATCGTTGAGCAACTCATTCCACCTTGCATGGTCTCATCCTTTACTAAACGCCTCGCTTGCCTTGAGGACCATCAAGTATAGTTGTCAATGTTGAGCCGTAGCTCAAACTCAACCATCCCAACCTTTGTGCGCTCTGCATTCTTCCAAGCTTGCCTATTCTCGTGGTGCCACTTGCGCGAAGGGTTGGCCATTCCTCTGAATGCCAATGTCAAATGCCCGCTCCTCCGAGCGACTCCTTTTCCCTACATCTCCATGCCCGTTTTCCCCCAAACGGTTGCGCGTGTGCTGACTCCCTCAACGCAGCCCCGCTAGGTCCCCCATGTTTGCATGCTAAGTGTTTCTATGAGTGCTTGTCCCGCTCTGATACCATCTGTCACGGACTTAGCTGGTTTTGCCTAAGTCGTGTGGTACCCTTGCATGTCCGTCCGCAAAGGTCAGCCTCCCCGATGTCTCCCATGTCCCTTAGGACCCACGAAAGAGAGAACGGGTTAGAGAAAACGCCTCAATCGGGATCCACAAGCAAACATCTCCGAAAAACACTTCATAAACAGACTTTACAAGCTCTGAACAGTTGCACAACAAAGGGTAAAATGGTCCATTATAGATCAAAAATCTCTCGCACGTGTCCACATGACATAACTTTTATTTACAAGCCTAAAGAGGCCACCAACCCAACTAAAATGGGACTATTAAGCCTTCGACTATCCCTCTACATGTTGTACAAGGCATGAACATACCAAAAGACACGGACATACATAAGCATTACATCAAACATCTTGTTTAGAAGTTTGTCTGTGACAGCCTAGCACCCTGCCAAGGGTGGTACCACTGCCCAGACTAGCGGTACCACCACCTGACACAGTCTTGAAGACTATGCCATGACGGTGCCACTTCTTGGGTCACTGTTTGGGCCTTTCATTGGGCCCAACACAGTCCTTACATGGGCCCAACTGGCCCCTAATTAGGTTGGCCTAATTCCAATCTCAATTATGTACTAACTATAAAATCTAAGACATTTACTAAGCTAAACAAGTCCGTAAGTCTAGTTTCTTCCGGTGAACTTCTAACGATCTTTGGCAATGTTCCAGCGGACTCCCGGTAAGCTCTTGGACTTCACGACGATCTTCTTGGTGAGTTCCGACGAGCTTCTTTGGCAAGCTCTTGGACTTCTCGGTTGGTTCCAACAGAAATTCCGACGAACTGTCACGGCCTTAGCTAGAATTGCCTAAGGCGTGAGGCACCCTTGCGATCAAGACGCGAACTTAGCTTGCGTTACCTAAGTCACGAGGCACCCTTGCGGCAAACACGCGAACTTAGCTTGTGTTGCCTAAGCTGCGCTTCGCCCTTCAATTTGCATCCACAAAGATCAGCCCACTTGCAACCTCTCGCATGTCCCGAAGGACCTGTAAAAAGAGAAAGTTGATTAGTTCGAAGAACGAGCGACAGACAAGTCCCGACGTCTCACGAAAAGGGGAAGCTTTATAAGAAATTCAACGAGCACCTTGCATGCATAAGAGAGAAGAGGGAGAGGGGGAAAACAAGGACTTTAGAGGGTTGAACGAACAGCTGCAAGTCCACAAACAACTGCTCACCGGGTGTCGGGCGCGGCAACAAGTTCCCGTCAAGGTAACGTGCGAACTTGTGAAAGGTTGTTCAATGCCTGACACTATACAGAAGCCCCATCCAGTCCTGTGCCACCCGGGGGGTTCAAACGGGCTAAGATGGCTAACGTTTTGGTGAGCAAAGGCGGACTGTAGAAAACAGCCTATGGCACACGAAAACAGAGCTGTTTTGGGGCTATTTTGCTCGGTTCGGTAAGCGATCGCTTGGTAACACTATAACTTGTTCGAACTTACATTTTTACAAGTAAAATGACTAAAAACAAAGGCAAAACATGCTGCCAAGAAGCTGTACATGTGGATGTCAGCGACAAACGGTTCGTTGAACAGAGTTGTTGCGGGAGCACGACGACCATTAGTAACATTCTCCCCCACTTAAACTGTCGACACCCTCGTCGACGCTTGTTGGTAGTTGTTGATGATTGCTTCTTCATGTCGTAGGGCGTCTTCAGGCTCCCAACTGGCTTCAGTTCGGGGAAGCTTTCGCCACTTCACCAAGTACTATATCTGCTCAGCTCCATTGGGTAGCTTTATCTTGTGGTCCGCCAGAATGGTTTCAACTCGCTTCTCGTAGGAGGCTGTGGTGGGGGGTAGCCGAGTTGAAACACTTCGGGAAGCATCTTGCAGATCTAAGTGGTGCACTTTTAGGTTGCTAGCATGAAGAACATTGTGAATTTTGAACCAAGCCGGCAGTTGCAATTTATAGGAGACGTTGCCTACCCTGTTGATAATTGGGAAGGGCCCTTCATACTTGCGCATTAATCCCTTATGGACTTTATTCCTAAAGAATTGGAGTGATGCTGGTTGGAGCTTGACCAACACCAAATCGCCAACCTTGAACTCTTGTGGTCGCCTTCCCAAGTCTGCCCACTTCTTCATTCTTCTTGCCGCCTTCTCCAAGTAAGCCCGCGCAATATCTGCATTTCGGTGCCACTCATTTGCGAAGTGGTAGGCTAACCGACTACTTCTAGTATACCTGATTGTCATGGTGTGAGGAGTTGACGGTTGTTGTCCTGTAATAATCTCAAAGGGGCTCTTATTGGACGCAGAGCTCCACTACAAGTTGTAGGAGAATTGGGCAATGTCCAACAACTTCACCCAATCTCGTTGGTTGGCACTCACGTAGTGCCGAAGATATTGTTCCAGGAGCGAGTTTATCCTTTCAGTGTGGCCATCCGTCTAGGGGTGGAGGCTTGTGGAGAAGTATAACTTTGACCTCAACAATTTGAACAGCTCGGTCCAGAATTGTCCCAGGAACCGAGCGTCTCGATCACTAATGATATTGTGTGGGACTCCCCAATACTTCACCACATCCTTCATCATCAGTTTGGCCGCCTCCTTTGCTGAACAGTGTAGGGGAGTAGCAATAAAAGTTATATACTTTGAAAACCTATCGACCACCACGAGTATCGATCCGAGTCTCCCTACAAGTGGCAAGCTTGATATGAAGTCTAAGGAAATGCTCTCCCACGGCCTTTCTGGTACGGGCAACGGCTCCAAAAGTCCCATCGGCTTCCGCTGCTCTGCCTTGTCTTGTTGGCAAGTGAGGCATGTTTGAACATATTCCTCCACATCAGTCCCCATCTTCGGCCAGTAGAATGTGAATGCTTGGGTGTCCAGCCTAACGAAAATCGTGACACTCTCTTAAGAGTTCATACCTCAAATTGTCCACTCGGGGAACATAAACCCTATTTCCTTTTGTATAAACGAGTCCCTCCTGGACCCAAAATCATCGTGCCTTACTTTCTTTGATGAGCTGCATCAGGATAATTGCCTGGGGGTCACTATACAGTCCATCCCTGATCCTGGAAAGGAAGTTAGAGTGCAACTGACTTGCTTGGCCTCCGCCCTCCAATTATATGGCATTCACGCACTCCACTTTCCGACTCAATGCATCGGCCATGACATTTGCCTTTCCAGGCTTATACTCCATTGCCATATCAAATTCAGCCAAGAAGTCTTGCCATTGTGCTCGCTTTAGGGAAAGTTTCTTCTGTGTTTGGAAATAGCTCAGGACGATGTTGTCTATCCTCAGCACGAATCGCGATCTAAGAAGGTACTGTCACCAAACTCGTAGACAGTGGATCACCACTATCATCTCCTTCTCGTGAATTGGATATCGCCGCTCGGTCTTGTTGAGCTTGCGGCTCTCGTAGGCCACCGAATGACCCTCCTGCATGTT
>NC_025210.1:24982326-24999238 GCF_000313855.2 Musa acuminata subsp. malaccensis
GTTCAAATTTATGTTGATAATATTATTTTTGGTTCCACGAATGAATCTCTTTGTGAATCATTTGCTAAAAGTATGAGTCTTGAATTTGAAATGAGTTTAATGGGGGAATTAACTTTTTTTTAGGCTTACAAATCAAACAACTAAGAAATGACATTTTTCTTAGTCAAATAAAATATGCTTTAGATTTATTAAAAAATTTTAATATGGGTAGCTCAAAGGCTCTCAATACTCCCATGAGTACCTCCACTAAGTTAGACATTGATGAAAGTTGAGAAAGCTTTGATCAAAAAGCTTATAGGGGTATGATAGGAAGTTTACTATAGGAGTACCTCACTGCAACTAGATCGGATATCATGTTTAGTGTAAGACTTTGTGCTAGGTTTCAATCTAATCCTAAGATATCTCACCTTAAAATAGTAAAAGAGAATTCTTAAATATCTTAAAGGTATCACTAATCTAGGATTATGGTATCTAAAATATGAGAACTTTGAACTAATTGCTTATATTGATACATATTTTGCTGGATGAAAATTAGATAGAAAAAGCACATCCGGAACATGTCAATTTTTAGGACATGAACTTATTTCTTGGTCTTCCAAAAAACAAAACTCAATTGTACTATCTATAACCAAAGCTGAGTATATTGTAGCTAGTGCATGTTGTGTACAACTTGTGCGGATGAAAAACACTTTAGAGGATTATAAGATTCATCTTAAAAATATTCCCAAAAAATGTGACAATACAAGTGCAATATGTTTGACAAACAATCTCATTCAACACTCTAGAATTAAACATATTGATATTATGCATCACTTTATACGAGTTCATATTAATAATCATGATGTAATCTTAGAGTTTATTGATACAAAATATCAATTAGCCGATATTTTTATAAAACCTTTAAGTGAAGAACAATTTGATTTTATTAGAAGAGAATTAGGAATGTTAATTTGTCCGAATGCATGAATTTGTTAAATTTTATTTTCGAACTTTCTTGATTCTTTGGATCACTCACTTAAATCTTCTCCTCTTATGATACGAATTTTACATGATGATGTAAATAAGGTTGTGTGTTTCACGATAATAAAATGTTTACTTTGATGTTGGAATTATGTGCTTTGATGCTGAAAATTTCTATGATATTGTGATCTCTTTAAATGATGAGCATGTTATCACACAATGATGCAATATCGTGTTTATTTTGATGCTAAAAATTTCTATGATAATTATGATCTCTATTGAATATTGAGAAGTTTTAATCATACATGATGTAATATCGGATTCTTAACTTTTGAGTGCTACAAGCACTAATGATAATACCTCATGCAAGTAGTGATAAAAGGCTATGATGAAACATTTTATAAATGCATAAAGTGTTTATACATGTCTTGATGTTTGATACATGAAAGTCATTGACAAATGCATCTCTCACGGATTTCATTCTTATAAATCTTTAATGAGAAATGGATTTAATATAATACTCTTCTCACTATGAAGTTTTATTCGTGAATTTCTCCTTCATGTGATACTCCTCTCCCATGAATTCTTCCTTATTCTTCTCATAAAAAATGAAGGAATTCCAATGGATATCTTAATCCTTGAAAGATGAATTTTCGTGTATGATAATTATTTGCAAGATTGGAGATTTGATTTCATATGGATATCTCAATCCGTTTCATGAATCCCTTCTCTTTGTCAAAATAAAAGCATGTTTTAACGAAAACTTGTTTATCGTTTTTGACTTAATTCAAATCATTTCACAAATTTAGTTCTTAATAGATTCCCTCCTTACCTTCTTTCCTTTTCTTTATGCAAAATGTGATGACAAAGGGGGAGAAGTTGATGGAATCTATCGCTTTAATGTTGATAACATTCAATGATGAGAACTTTGAGTGTGAAACTTGTTTGAATTTTTTTACCACACTTGCATTGTTGAATTGTTCTCCTTTTTGTTGATGATAAAGGGGGAGAAATAATACTAAAATATGGTAAATTGATGATAAATGTATATAATGTATTTCATCATATATACTTGAAATGTTTGCTTGATAAATTTCTTTCATTATAATAAGATATCTAGAGCTTAACATGCTATTTTACAATTGATATCTTGCCATAAAACGATGAATTGCTATCTTTGTCATCTTTCATATTTAAAATATCATACTTGAAAATGGATGTCATGCCTTGACATCATTTTGAGAATGTTTGATCATGATAGGAATTATGATATGCATATTGATAAGTTTAATGAACTTATCTTACCAGTTTGCTTCTTGAATTCAAAGGCCTTGAATTCAAGAATATCTTTTCTCAAGTATGGCATATAGATAGGGGGAGTTAAGGTTAACTCCGTCATCAATTGATTGTTATCATCAAAAAGGGGGAGATTGTTGAATCTCGGATTTTGATGATGAAGTCAATTGAAAATTGTTTAATCTAATCTATATGTTGAGAAAAGTGTGCAGAATTAACTACGATAGTAGTAAGACATAAAGCAGGTGTTGTGCTAGAGTCAAGATCGAGACCTCATTGGGAGTTCGAGAGTTCGTCGGAAGTTCTACCGGAACCAACCGAGAAGTCCACGAGCTTGCCAAAGAAGCTCGTCAGAACTTGCTAAGAAGATCATCGTAAAGTCCAGGAGCTTGCCGAGAGTCCGCTGGAGCATTATCGAGAGTTCATCGGATGTTCGTCGGAAGTATGCCGGAAGCTCGCCAGAAGAGCAATTGACGCACCGGAACAAGAAGTGTTGTGATCATGTCTTAATTATCGTAGTTAGAGCATAAATTAAGTTAGGATTGGGAGATAATCCTACTAACTTAATTAGGGGCCAACTGGGCCCTTAATAGGGCTGAATTGGGCCGAATTAAGTAGCCAATTCAGCCCTTGAAAATATGACTGACGGTGGCACTACCAGGTCCGACGGTGGCACCGCCTGGAATGTAGTGCCCCAGGATTTTTGGGCGGTGGTACTGCTGGTAGTTAATACTGCCAGCAGTGGTACCGCCTAGTGTCAAGTGTCAAGCGATAGGACCACCCAGTAATGGTGGTGGTATCGCCAGGACCTCAGAAATCCGGGATTAGACATTTTTTAGCTCCAATTTTAAAGCCTTTGGGGCCTATAAAAATCCTACCCTTTTCTATATAAAATGACAAGAAAGCTATTGACATAATCTTGAGTTCTTGAGTAAAGTGTTGTAAAAGTGAATAGTTCTCCTCCTTCATCTCTTAGCCTTATAACCATCCAAGAAAGAGGAGTGAGACTTGTAAGGGTTATCTCCTAAGCCTGACAAGAGAAAGAGCTATAAAAGGTGGTTGGCCTTCGCCTATTGAAAGAAGACCTTTAGTGGATGCCGGAGATCTCGTCGGAGGAGGAATCCGAAAGTGGATATATGTCACATTAATCGAACTACTCTAAATTCTGGTTTACTTTTTATTTATGCAATTTACATTATTGCAAATCACCTTAATCCTCTCTTTGCACTTTTTCTGAAAGCTTTCAAGTTCATATTCTCTCCGAAACAAATTGAATCGAAACAATTTTCGTCGGAATTAGTTTTAATCGAAACGAATATTTTTCTGAAATCGAAAAAGTTTTCCGCTGCATTAATTCACCCCACTTCTTAGTGCCACTCTTGATCCTAACATTGCATGCACATATATTTTGAGTCAATACTTTGACGTTAATAGATCGAGAAAAAAATCATGAAAATTGAAAACTCAATGTAGCATTGCATGCACATATATTCTGAGTCAAACTCTGACGTTAATAGATCGAGAGAGAAATCATGAAAATTGAAAACTCAATGTAGAAGTTTAGAAAGATTTCGAGTCAGAACAATGCTCTGACGCTAACAGATCGAGAAAAAAATCATGAAAATTCAAAACTCAAAGTAGAAGTTTGGAGAGTAAAAAATATCAATAAATGAAATAGTTAAGAAGTCATCCCATCGAAAGCTTTACATGGCCTCCTAGAGTGCAGCGCCAAGATTATTTAAGTAATTTTAGTTTTTTTTTTCGGAAAAATACTTTTTTAAAAATTAAATGGCCTACGGAATTATCTATCTCCATCTCTCCTCTCACGTATCTTCTTTTCACCTCCTCTCCTTTTAGTCACCAAATCTCTCTTTTAGCCCTTTGATCGCACTCTTTTCCTCCTACCATCATCCTTTTCTATCTCCTTGTCTCCATGCGATTGCTTCCCCCTCTACTCACAAATCTTCTCTTCACCTCTTTTCCCTCTCCTCACTAAAATAAACATAGTTACATAGTTGAATCTTAGATTTTGATGATGAAATCAATTAATGAAGTCAAGATCTAATATGCATTTGAGCGACGTAAGACTAACCTCGATAAAAAAAAAATAATTTGATTAAAAAAGGATGAATCAGACATTGGGCCGAATTAGAACATGTCAGAAGATTGGACGTCGGTGATGGGTGCAATGTAATTTCCCGGTGATGGGTGGTGACAGTAGACTATTCAAACATGGCAACCTTTGATCCGTCATATATTAATCGTAACTATAATTCCTTGATTTCTTTCCTATTTGATTAAAAGGTTTATTTTGTATTGGTTTCGTTAATGCTAGAATAAGAATCTAACCTCAATGAAAATATGTTCAAATATTATAATTTTAAATATATAATTAATAAAATAACATATAAAAGCGTGTGAATGCTATGTTACAAGTATTTCTTATTGAATCTCAAATTTTAATGATGCAATCAATTAATGAGTTTATGATCTAATTTACGTTTTGATTGTCATAGAACTAGTTTCGATCAAGGAGAGTTAAATTGATTAAAGCAAGAGGAATCGGACATTGGGCCGAAGTAAACATGTCAAAAGATTGAACGTCGGGCTGGAGGATCGGTCGACATGTCGGCAGAAGGCTTCGTGTCATGAATTTGGGCATCGGGCCGAAGGATAGGACATTGCGCCAAGAAGATAGGAAGTTACAGAAGTCAACATGCCGATTGGATAATACGCCAAATGAGAGGATGATGCGCCAAAGGATCGGACGAGCGCCGAATGAACCAATAACATTTATAAAGGATTCATGCCTTGTAATCATTTATCTAGGATCGAAGTAGTTTAGGGGGATAATTAAGTTAGCTTTTGGTGTAGCCATGCTAACTCAATTAGAGGCCAATTGGGCCTTAATTGGGACTAAATTAGGCTCATTGGGAGGCTCATTCAATGACCTAAAAGTTGAGTCAAGTATTGGCACCGCTAGAACAGGTGATGGAACCGCCTATGAGTTGGAAAACTCGAAAAACTCGTTCTCCAAGGCTATCAGGCGATGGTACCACTCAGTGATAGTGTGTTAGGCGGTGGTACCACCAGACTGGGCGATGGTACCGCCTAATATTAGGCTGTAGGCAGTGGTACCGCCCAATGTAGGCATTGGTACCGCCCATACCCGGAAGACCCAAAAGTTTAAATTTTTGGCTCCATTTTTGAAACTATTTGGGGCCTATAAATATCTCACTTCGGTAATAAGAAAGGAGCAAGAATTCTTGAGAAAAAAACTGAGTAAACTTTACAAAAACTTTGAGTTCACTCCTCCTAGTGCTCAGAGTTAGTCCTACAAAAGGTATGTGATGGACTACTTATAAAAGAGTGGCTTGTAAGGGTTGTCTCCTAAACCCATAAAAAGGAGAAAGGGTTGTAAGAGGGTAGTTGGTTAGTAGATGTCGGTAGCCTTGACAGAAGAGGAACCGGGATCGGATATAGGTCACGACCACGAACCACTATACAACTTGGTTTGTATTTCTATTTGTGTAATTTACCTTTACTGCAAACTACCTTACTTACTTTACTTTCTTATTATACTCTTACTAGCACTTTCAAGTTAAATATATTTCTGATATCGGTTTTATCGAAACAAAGATTTTTTAAAATCGACCATTTTATCCGTTACACTAATTCACCTCCCCCCCCCCCGTGCACCCCCCCCCCCTCCCCTCTTAGTGCCGACTCGATCCTAACAGTTGGTATCAGAGTCACATTTTTTTATTATTTGGTTTAACAACCAAGAGAAATGCTCTTTTTGGCTTTTAAGATGGTCACTCTATCATTCATCCTCCTATGTTCAATGTTCAATGGGACGGACTACACATATTGGAAAACTCGAATGAGAGTTTTCTTGCTTTCTTTATATTTCAATTTATGGAATATCATTAAAAACGGATTTCAAAAGTCTTCTCTTCCAATGAATAATTGGAATGATTTGGAGAAGAAGACTTTCTTTTTGAATGCCAAAGCTATGAATGCTTTGTTTTGTGCTTTGGATAAAAATAAATTCAATTGAGTTTCTATTTGTGAAATAGCTTATAAGATTTGACACACTCTTGAAATCACATATGAAAGCACTAGTAAAGTTAAAGATTCAAAAATCAAAATTTTGATGCATGATTTTGGATTGTTTCGCATGAAATCGAGACCATTAGAGACATGTACACCCGATTTATGGATGTCGTCAATGGTCTAAAAACACTTGGTAAATGTTTTTCTAACCTTGAACTTGTGAACAAAATTTTATGATCTCTTCCTAAAAATTGGGATCCTAAAGTAACGGCAATATAAGAGGCAAAGAACTTAAATAATTTTCCTCTGAAAGAACTTATTGGTTTATTGATGACATATGAAATGACGTGTAGGGCACATGATGAATATGACAAACTTGAGAACAACTTTCCAAAGAACAGCAAGGATTTGACACTTAGAACTCAAGAAGACTACTCGAACGAAAGCTCAAGTGACGATGACTTTGAACTCTTCACAATAAAGTTTAAAAAGATCTTAAAATAAGAATCAAAGAATATAAATGAATATAAAAATAAGAAGCTACCAAAGAAGAAGAACCAATGACATACCGGATAAAGGATTCATACTTTGCAATCATTTATCTAAGATCGAAGTAGTTTAGGGGGCTAATTGAGTTAGCTTTTAGTGTAATTGTACTAACTCAATTAGAGGCCAATTGAGCCTTAATTGAGATTGATTTGGGCTCATTGGGAGGCCCATTCAGTGACCCAAAAGTTGGGTCAGGCGGTGGCATCATCAAAACAGGCGATGGAACTGCCTATGAGTTGGAAAACTCGAAATACCCAATCTCCGAGGTTGTCAGGATATGGTACTACCTAGTAATAGTGTGTCAGGTGGTGGCCACTAGACTAAGTTGTGATACCGCCTAGTGTCAGGCTGCAGGCGGTGGTACCGCCCAGTGTAAGCGGTGGTACTGCTTGTACCCGAAAGACCCAAAAATTTAAATTTTTGGCTTCATTTTTAAAACCATTTAGGACCTATAAATACCCCACTTCGGCAGCAAGAAAGGAGCAAGAATATTTTAGGAAAAAACTAAGTAAACTCTGTCAAAACTTTGAGTTCCCTCCTCCTAGTGCTTAGAGTTAGTCCTAAGAGAGATGTATGAGGGACTACTTGTAAAAGAGTTGCTTGTAAGGGTTGTCTCCTAAACCTGTGAAAAGCAGAAAGGGTTGTAAGAGGGTAGTTGGTATTTGCCCATTGAAAGAAGAATATTAGTGGATGCCAATAGCCTCGACAGAAGAGGAATCAGGAGTGGATGTAGGTCACAATGACCGAACCACTATAAAACTTACTTGCATTTCTATTTGTGCAATTTACCTTTACTACTAACTGTCTTACTTGCTTTACTTTCTTATTACACTCTTATGGGCACTTTCAAAGTAAATACATTTCCGATATCGATTTTATCGAAAGAAGATTTTTCAAAACCGATATTTTTATCCACTGCACTAATGCACACCTTCCACTCTTAGTGCCAACTCGATCCTAACATTTCTTTATTTCATACAAGTGTTCAAATCTATCGTCCAAGATATAATCAGGATAATGCTTCAATGTTAACCGATCAAGAAAAAATCATGAAAATCGAAAACTCCAAAGTAGAAGTTTAGAGAGTGAAAAATATCGATAATTGAAATAGTTAAGAAGTGAACTATAAAGAATCATTTTCATCCCATTGAAAGCTATACATGGCTGCTTAGAGTGCAGCACCAAGAGTATTTAAGCAATTTTAGTTTTTTTTTTTTTCAGAAAAAGACTTTTGTAAAAATTAAATGGCCTACAAAATTATCTATCTCCATCTCTCCTCTCACGAATCTTCTTTTTGCCTAGTCTCCTTTTAGTCACCAAATGTCTCTTTTAGCCCTCTTTTCCTCCTACCACCTTTCTCTTCTATCTCCTTGTCTCCATGCGATTACTTCCCCCTCCACTCATAAATCTTCTCTTCACCTCTTTTCCCTTTTCTCACCAAAATAAACATGGTTGAATCTTGAATTTTGATGATGAAATCAATTGATGAAGTTAATATCTAATATATGTTTGAGTGATGCAAGACTATCCTCAATCAAGAAAATATAATTTGATTAAAGCAGAAAAATTCAGACGTTGGGCTGGAGTGGAACATGTTAGAAGATTAGACATTGAGCCGGAGGAATGGTCGATGTGCCTGAAGGACTTCGTGCTATGAGTTTAGGCATCAAGTCGATCGATCAAACATTGTGCCAAGGAGATCGGAAGTTGCAGGAGTCAACAAGAAGATTAGACAATATGCAAAAAGAGAGGATGATGCACTGAAAGATCAGACGAAGTGCTAGATAAACTAATTGTTGGGAAATCTAGGGAGTGACATCATATACGCAGTGGAAGAACATAAAACAAAATCCCCAATTTTCCAAAATTATGTTCGTCGTCGTATGAAAATTGGTACATAAAATCAATAAAACAGAAAACTATGTATATTAAAGATTGTATTACCTAGGAAGATCATATATCCTTGAATCACTATAGATCTCTAGGACAGGGTGAAGGAGGTCAAGCTCTCTAGCGGTGATCCACATAGTAGGGCTGCAACGATGCTCTTTAAAACTCCAAACCTGCTATCTAAGGAGGAAAAGGGGAGAAGATTATGAGAAGCAACCCAAAAAGGCTCTATCCTATGAACCATTGATTTTCTCCTAATTATAGAGGTCCCCTATCAATATAACCCTAATGGATCCTACCCTATTAGGTTTTAGATCTCCAACCAACTACCCAAGCCTCTTAGATTAGTGGATCTCTATCCAATAATCTCTCATTGGCTCTTATTGGATCTCATAGGATCCAATAATTTAGGTGCTTATTGGATATCCAATAAGATAGGGGCTCCGACAGATATCTTATATCCGAACCTCTACTTATCGCAACGCCTACCATATGTGTGTGACCCTCTAGGCCCAATATCAAACTGATCATGAGTCATACCTATCAGAACACTTTCTGGCTTAGTGAATTATTATCTCCATAATAATTCATTCGACTATGGACGTACCAGGCCACTACGCCGTAGT
Source organism: Musa acuminata subsp. malaccensis (assembly GCF_000313855.2). Lineage (NCBI taxonomy): Eukaryota > Viridiplantae > Streptophyta > Magnoliopsida > Zingiberales > Musaceae > Musa > Musa acuminata. Next base: position 24,991,704 of record NC_025210.1, read on the forward strand.
CCCCAAACGAAATAGGGGAATCCAATACATTGGACCTGTCTATCCTCAATTACCATGTACCTATAGTCCCTCATCCATCTAATATCCCAGAAACTGTATACCAGGCATGGTATTATCAGGCCTATATGGTTTCTACTCGAGTCTTTCTCTAATAGAATTCTTCTGGAGAACTCTTTCTCTCTCAATCCGAATGACCCTAGCTAGGGATTTATCTAAGCAAAAAAAATGGGACATTCCTCTCATGACACTGAGAGTGGATGATCCTCTATCGACACTCAATAATCCTCGTAAGGTTGGCTACCACTCCCGATGATCGGTTGTGCTAAATTTGGAACCTCCAAACCTATAAGTTTGGTATCTAAAAGTGGAGTACTCATACAGGACATCCTTCATGTCTCAAGTCTAAGGACCATATATACCACTAGACTACAAAATCACTATCTGACAATAAGGCATCATCAACCATCTAGTATTTCGTAAGCAAATCAATTAGTAAACTCATTTTCCAATGAGCACCAGCACTGTATCCCTAATGTCCTCGCATGACCAGCTATGAGACCAACTACCTCCATCATACGGACAAGTATACAGCACACTAGTTTTTCTAGTTATCTCGATGTCCCTCTCGAGTAACCTATGACCGAGATTATTTAGGATCTATGTTTAAAGGCGAATCGGTCTAATTATTATGATCTCATCACGATCCGATTCCCATTGCATAGATCCATGGATATCACAATATATTCAAGAGACAAACAATATAAAATGATAAAATATTAAATAATAATAAGTAAAAAAGACTATGTGTCAAGTCACATGTATCATCACTCACGTGATTAGCTTATTAGACACCTATAACTAGCACCATTGATATGTCGGGCAATATAGGATTCATACTTGTAATCATGTGTCTAGATCGAGTTAGTTTAGGTCTAATTAAGTTAGTTTTGGGGTGAAATAGTGCCAACTCAATTAGGGGTCAATTGAGCCTGAGTTGGAGTTGTTTTAAGCCAAGTGGAAGACTCATTCGGTTACCCATAAAAGGGCCAAGCGGTGGCACTACAGACTAGGTGGTGGTACCACCCAAACTGGATCTCCCAAACTTGTCAAGTAGTGGTACCACAAGACTGAGCGGTGGTACCACCTAAACATAATCTCTCATATTGTGTCAAGCGGTGGTATTATCAAACTGAACAATGGCTCCTTACAGTACTTAGCTCTCACTCATCCAAATATCTTATTTACAGTCAATAAACTATCTCAATACATGTACCAGCATTTTGCTATGCATTAGTCTGCGGTTAAACGAATTTTACGGTATCTTAAAGGGACCCTTAATCATGGTCTCTTTCTTCGCAAACACACTCCACTTCATCTCCTTGCCTTTGCTGATGCTGATTGGGCGAGAAACTTTGATGATAGAACCTCCACATTAGGGTATGTCGTCTTTTTTGGGTCTAATCCAATCAGTTGAAGTTCTAAGAAGCAAAAGACAGTTGCCCGATCTACGACTAAAGCTGAATATCGTGCCACCGCTATTGCTGTTGCTGAACTCAATTGGGTTACAAATCTCCTCAAGGAACTCAAAGTCAGCTCTACCCTTACTCATACAATATATTGTGACAATGTTGGAGCTACCTACCTATGCGTCAATCCAGTGTTCCACTCACGCATGAAACACATTACCATTGACTTTCATTTCGTGCGAGATCAAGTTATCAGATGTCAACTTCGAGTCTCTCATGTTCATACAACTGATCAACTAGCAGACTCACTCACGAAGCCTCTAGCCCGTAAATTATATTTGTTGTATTAGTCCAAGATCGATATCCTTGACAGGAGCTTGATCTTGCGGAGGCATGAGAATAGAGAGATTTCCTCTAATAACAAAGAGATTTCCTCAACTGCATAACAGATGAGATTTCCTCAATTGTACGAGGAAATCTTACTGCTCAGTTGAGGAAATCCTCTCTTTCACCATATATAAATAGACACCATATGATACTAATTGGAATATGCTTTTTACCTCTATATCTTCCTCTTTATTTCATTCTATCAGTAGCGGCTAATCAATCACCGCCTTTATCGTGTGGGCTTGAAAGTATGAGCATAACTTTTGAGCCACTTGCACCAGGGCCGATGCCAATTTCTTGAATGGTTGGTATCATTCCTCAGGACTATTCAAGACATGGCTGGCATAGTAAATTGGTCACTACGCCCTTACAGTATCTTGAACTAGGACGAAACTAACTGAATGTGGGGATGCCACGAGGTAGAGGTTGAGGGGTTCGCCCGAGATGGCTGAGGCAAGCTGGGGTAGCTGGGCAAGATGTTCCTTGAGCTTCCTGAAGGCTTCCTCGCATTTCAAAGTCCACTGGAAGTCTTTGGGATGTCTCAAAGCTCAGAAGAAAGGCAGGCATTTATCTCCTGATCGGGACAGAAATCGGGTGAGGGCGACTAACCTTCCTATAAGGCATTGCACCTCCTTGGCCAACCGGGGAGGTAGCATATCAATTATAGCTCGAACCTTTTGGGGTTCACATCTATCGCCTACTAGTGAATGATAAAACTAAGGAACTTGCCAGAATCGACTCCAAAGGCACACATGGCGGGGTTAAGACACATGTTGAACTTCTTAAGCGTTTAGAATGTCTCAACCAGGTCTGCTAGATAGGTGCAGGCGAGCTTGCTTTTCACGATCATGTCATCGATGTACACCTCCATGTTCCTCCATATCTGATGCTTGAACATTTTGTTTATCATTCTCTGATACGTTGCTCCTATATTCTTTAGTCCAAAGGGCATGACCTTGTAATAGTAGACTCCTTAGTCTGTGATGAAGGCAGTATGCTCTCGATCTTCAGGAGCCATTTTGATTTGGTTGTATCCCAAGAAAGCATCCATGAATATGAGGAGCTCGTGCCCCGACGTTGCAACGACCAGTTGGTCTATCCTCGGGAGCGAGTAGCAATCCTTCGGGCATGCTCAGTTAAGATCGAAGTAGTCAACACATATCCTCCAGCTTCCATTAGATTTTTTGACAAGAACTACATTGGATAGCCATCGGGGGTAATTTGCCTCGGCTATGATCCCTACTTCCAATAGATGATCTACTTCATTGTTGACCGCTCTTTGTCGGTTGGGGGCAAATTTCCAAGGCATTTGCTTCACTGGTCGTGCTTCGGGGCAGATATTCAAGTGGTGCTGTGCGACCTCTGGATCAATACCCGACATGTCTCTTGGTGACCAAGTGAAGACGTTAGTGTTTGTTGTCAAAGAGTCAATGAGCTGGACTCGTTCCTTCTCTAGGAGCTCGGACCCAACCTTCGTAACTTTGTTTAGCTGACTTTTGTCAAGGGGGACCTCTAGTATCTACTTGGTCAGCTCAGGACGAAGTTACAGTTTAACGACATCTCGAGGGTCGGACACGAGTGGCTCTGGTTTTAGCTTCTTAGGCAACATGACAATTGCCAGATAGCATTGCCTTGACTCCCGAGGATTGCTCCTTCTCCAATCCCGGCATAAGTTGGAAATTTTACTGTCTAGTGATAGGTGGAGATGACAGCTCTCAACTTGTTAAGGGTCGGGCAACCTAGGATGACGTTGTATACTGAGGGGAGTCCGACTACCATGAAAGTAACCATCACAGTCTTGGACCTCGGCTCCTCGCTAACGGCAATAGGTAGAGTGGTAGTGTCGAGGGGCGAGATAGAATCTCCGATGAACCTGATGAGAGTCGAGGCCATAGGAGCTAGGTCTTTTTTGGTCAAGTTGAGCTTTTGGAAGGCATCAAAGTATAGGACGTTTGCCGAGCTTCCGGTGTCTACCATTATCCTTTTGACTCGAGTATTGGCAATCCTAGCCGAGATCACCAAAGCGTCATCATGGTTGGGGTGCTCGACTTCCCTCGCTAGCAAGGTGATCTAGGGCTTGTCCTGTTGCCGGGGACGCTTTTCCATGATTACTCGGGCGTAGGCTTTTCGTCCTGACGTGCTGTCTCCACCGAAAGTCTAACCGTTGATAATGACGTTGATTTATTTTTCAACAGGGCCTGAGGGGTGTGGGGAAAATTCCCATTGCTTCTTGACATAACGTCTAAGGTGCCCTCTGCAAATGAGCTCCTTGATCTGGTTCTTTAGATTGTGGCACTCCTCGGTGTCATGACTATAGTCATGGTGTAAGCGGCAATACTTGGAACGATCTCTGAGCTTGTGCAGAGTCTTCATCATGTTGGGTGCCCTTAGGAGGCCCCTCTCTCTGATATAGAGGAAGATCTCCATTTTGAATGAACTCAAGGGTGGGAGAGGTGGCCTTGGAAGTGGTGGCTTGGGTCAATCGAGCCTTCTTCTTGACGGGCCTGAGGGCTGCCCTCGGGATTACTCCGTGCAAGGCCTCTTGTGCTCCTCATGCTTTCCCACCATTAGGGCTTCTACGCCAATGTATTGGTTTGCACGTTAGAGCATCTCAAGGATGGTTGCCGCCGGTCGCTCAACCAATGACCAGAAGAATCTGGACGATTGCAGACCCATTAAGAATGCTTGCATGATCAGTAAGGGGTGGGCTCTAGGACTTCTCAAATCTTGGCAACAAAGCGGGCGACAAAATGAGCATGGTTGCATATAATTTCGACTATGCACTGGCCAAAAAATTAAGCTTGAATTCTCTTGTGAGCTGGTTAAAAGATGACACCGAGGCTTACTTGAGTTAGGTGTACCACATCTGAGTCGAACCCCGGAGAGTGGTTGGAAATGCTCAGCACATTAGGGTGTTGGACATACCATATAGTGCCATCTAAGCCCAAAAGGCAGTGACATGCTCTGTCGAGTCGGAGCCACCGTCGTAAGCTTCGAGCGTGGGGAGACAAAAGTTCAATGGTATCAATTTGTACTGGATTTTCTGCATGAAGGGGGACCCTGCCGAGGAGGCTTCCCCAAGCTCCTCTTTGGACTTGTGGAACTCCTTCTGGACCTCGTCCAAATGTTGGTTGACCAAGTGCAACTAAGCCCAGAGAGAGTCCACTGAGTCGAATTACAAGGTGTCGGGCTCGCGGGAGCTCAGGATGGTGCGTTAGGGACCCGGGGCACTATTCTCTAGTGTTGGCCTTGGGTTCCCTGATTGCTCCTCGGGCAATGGACTAACATCCACTGCTCTAGGTTGCTGAGGGGCTAGAGATGGCACTCGCAGTTCAGTGATAGGGGTCGGCGGGTCCCGTGGCGACAATGGCGGTTGGGATAGCGCCAATTGCTAGGCAAGCTGGGGGACGAGGGGGATGATAGCCTACATCATCCCTACTAAGGTTTGGACTTGGTGTGTGAGGCTAAGGAATGCCTCGGCTGAGATAGCAGGTTGACCCATGGTGGTTCCAAGAGGCTACAACTTGGGATCATTAAATAGCTACCAACAATAACTTGGGGTCGCGATCGAAGTATTCCCTTCTAGGCTTAGAGGAAGTGGGGGCTATCCTCCAAACCCAAAGGTCAGGTGAGTCGAGGGTGGTTCTTCTCCTGGGCACTCTCTCGGGTTGCTTGTTTAGGGGCGTTCTTGCGACATCGAATCTTCCTTCTAGCGTCAAAATGTTGGTAAACATTTATACCATGGTCAAAGAGTCAGCATAGCTCGATCCAATCCTGAATGTGTAAGGTTGCCCATGTGGAGACTCGAATGGTTAAAGTGAGCATCGAGTCATGTTGAGTCATGGGCCTCATCGCCTATTTTTTTATTGTCAAGCACCTACACTCAGGTTGAGGTCAGGAGGGGGATTTCCCGACTCGACCCATCCGAAGCTTAAGTTAGAATTTAGTGAAATAATAGAGAGTTAGCTTTTATACCTACGAAGGGGTGGTCGATCATACACAGTCTTTTAATGGTTGTCAACTCCTCAGGAAGATGACCTGTACCATGCAAACGAGCGCTGACTAACCCGTATGGGTCGACGTCGTGCGGCACTGCTAGGGTTAGCGTCGTGTGGCACCATCCTGAGTTTTGCAAAATGGCTTCATGATGTCTAGCACTGAACAACGTGGAGGTCTTGTGGTTGTCTCGTTTGAGATTAAGGTGTTGCTTTGTATCAACTCGGAGGTTCTTTGTCTGCTGTCATACTAAAATGAGCCATATTAATTCCAAGAAAAAACTAAACGAATTTTGACGTACAAAGCAGTCCTTGAATGATTTGAGTCATGGATGCCATGACCTCAATCGATCGAAAGCTCCATTTCACCCCTCTTTATCCCACCGACAACGTTTGTTGGAGTCCCAGGAGTGAGAAAAAATAAAGATGATAAGCAATGTTCCATGTTCTTTAGAGAGAGAAAAATAAAGATGATAAGCAAATGTCATCCCAAACAGATTTCCAAGAAAGAGAGCATCGACTCGTTATCCCACCGACAACGTTTGTTGGAGTCCCAAGAGTGAGAAAAAATAAAGATGATAAGCAATGTTCTATGTTCTTTAGAGAGAGAAAAATAAAGATGATAAGCAAATGTCATCCCAAACAGATTTCTCCCCCGACAAACACGAACACGTAAAAAAAGAAAAGCAGGAAACAAACCTGAGATCATACTTGGCGGGTTGTGCGAAGGGAGAGCAGTCAACGATGAGTCTATCCAACTCCATTTTCTTGTTTGGTTCTCTGTCCAATCGCTCGCTGTAATTTGATGGCGCCGCGCGAAGAACTACAGCGTAATTAATGGAGGTTGATGGACGGTGACGGCGGACCATGCAGCAGCAACAACTTTATCCTCCTACGTCGCTCTCTTGCTTGGTTTTGGTTCCATGTTGCTATTTGGATGAAGCAGGTTCAATCCGAGTGATGTATTTGTGAAGCGACGGTCACTGATCGAGCTCGAATTGAAAGTCGAATTTTCCGAGAGGAATACATTAAATTCCAAAAGATTGAAATTTCATAGAGATTATGTGTGTCACTTGAAGCATACATTTACCTAGGAGATATTTGGTTGCCTATAATTGCATTACCAACTCCTCTTTTTAATAACAGTTGTGGTACCTTAGGCGTGGAGGCAAGAAGTCATAAGTTATATATATCTGCATGTTATGTAATAATTGAATGACATCAATATTAACAAAATAATTAGTGGTGGGTAAGTAATCATGTATAGGATGGCCTCGATAGTATTGGGGTATATTTCTCTAGAATTTTGTTTGGTGGACATGCCATAATGTCTTTATCTAAGGAAACTAATTTATCCAAGATGATATATTGCATTCCTCCTCCATTATCTTTGATTTGATGATGTGAATTGTCCATAGTTCAAAGAGTGCTTCTCTTCATAGGTAATATGTTTAAGATTATTATTGCTACAATATATTGTCCAATATGGTCACACAGAATTGTCAATCTTCTTGAAAACAAAAGCTTTGATGCTGATCTTCTACCATAAGTAATTGCATGACTTCAAGAATCGACAATAATCTATCTAATCTATTTCTTTTTCATATAGATTCTACCAACTTTTCTATTCCAACCATTATGTTTCACCTTAAACATAACCAATATATATATATATATATATATATAT
>NC_025210.1:24999258-25015629 GCF_000313855.2 Musa acuminata subsp. malaccensis
TGTCGAGCCTAAAATTCTATCTATGATAAATGTAATAATACACATTTCATATCATTTAACTACACAAAACGGATCGAAGAAAAAAAAAGAAATAACTCAATAATTTTATATGATAAAAAGAAAACTTGTGATGCACAAAGAGTTCTTTGATAGAGGGTGGGTGGCCGGTGATTCGTGATCCGCATCCCACACCGTCGTTGCCATCTCGGCCGAAAACACGATCGGCAGTGCGCTCCATTTCCTTGCTCCCTACGTTCGGCCACTGGTATTACCGCCATCGCAAATCCATCTTTCTGTCACGCCCACGTATGCCTGTTCGGATCCACCTGTCGGTTCGTTTTCCTCTACAAATTTAATGGCCCCCACCCGTAAAGCTTGAAATCAGTAGTACATAAATCCTGTTTTCTGTTGAGAACGTGTAGGAAACTCTCCACCCCACCTAATACACACTGTTATTATCAGAATAAATCTCTCGTAAAACCTGTAAATATTAAGCCCCCCGAAACACGAGGAAACCGGCACGTGTCGGTCAATTTCTTCTTTCCGTTCTTCCCCCTCTCTCCCCCCCACCCCCCACCCCCCACCCCCGACGTCTTCTCCCTTCCATTCCCTTTTGTTTCCCTATTTCCTCCTTCGCTTCTTCACATTCTTCTTCTCCTTCCATTCGCCATCCGGGAGGAAGAGCAAGAAGCTCTAGGGCTCGTCGGTGGAGCGCTTGCGAATCCATCCGCGGATCTACGTTTCCCTTCTCCTTCCTCCTCTTCCCCAACCCTGCGATCCCTTCTCTTGTTTTGGGTCGGATCTTGATCTCCCAGGCCGTAACATTTCCACCGGGTCCGTTCTGGTCCCTTTTCTTTCCTCGTTATTTCTTGCTGTTTGGAAGTTGGAACATTCACTCGTAGTCGTTTTGGATCTGGCCTTGTCTTGAGCTATGTCCTTCTTGTGTTGTTGCATTGATTGATTGAGGTAAATGTTCCTCTTTTGGTTTCATATCCGATTATGTTGTGAAAATAGAAATGTTCTTTTGGGGCTAGGTTTTCCTTGGAGGATGGGATTTGTCGCCGTCGGGCGTGTTATTTGATTCGAGATATTTGTGCATGAACGCGAGTTTGATCTGTAAGTTATTAGATCTGGATGGGTTTTGGGTGGAATCTTGTTGAAGAATCAATAATTTTGTTGGCCTTTTTTCTTTGATATTTCTGTTCTGGTAAATGTGTCTGGATTGTTGTGACAAATAATCGAACTACGTCTCTTGGAATTGCATTATTTTTCCCTTGATCTGTATAAAAATAAGATCCTGTCTGAATTCCTATATTCAATCTTAGGGGATTACTAAATTCAGCTGCTTTTTTGTTATTCGTTTCGTGTTTTTTCGGATCTTTGGCATTTTTGTAGGAAATGTGGTCAATCTTAATAGAATTGGGGGTATTACTGGGACGAATCTGGTGCTCTCTTTGGCTGTTTATTTCAATTTTTTCATTTATGGTTTATTGACTACTGTTGGCATTTTTGTATCTCATTTTAATGTGTTTCCTTTCATCAGTTACGTTGTTTATTATTGATGTCTGACTTTTTTTTCATTTTGGGATTGGCCTTCTACTCATGTAGTTGATGAATTTTTTTTCTGTAAAACACTGTTTATTATGCTTACCTGTTTTCCTCTTATTTGGTGCATAAGATGATGAAGTTTAGCTGAACTTTTATCTAGCATTACCTTCTTCCTCTTAATTTGCAATAGGTCCTATTATATTTTTGTCCTTGTCATAACTGGACATTCTGGTGTCAGGTTTTTGGATGTGTTAGGAATTATTGGATTTTTTTAAAGAAAAAATTGTTCATTTCCTTTTGGTGACATAGATAACCAGCTGTGTTTTTAGATTTTAACTCTTGACGAATATTATGAATAACATTGCTTATATCTTATGCTGTGTATTTGCCTACTAAATCTTATTATGTTGCATTGTCAATGTTAGGACAACTGGTTAGTTTTTTTTGGACGATCACTTGCAAAAAGAAAAAAAGGTTCTGAAGAGATAGCAGCAGTGTTCTTGGTCAACAAGGATCATGAAAAAAGTGTTTGGTCAAACTGTTCGCGACCTGTAAGAAGTTCTCATTCTTTTAAACTTATATTCGTAACTAGCATATATTCTATGTGATACTTCTGCTTAGAATAACTCTGGACCTTGCTATCGAGTAACTCTAATATTAGAAAAGTTTTAATAGGTTTTAACATCAACATTCTACTTGAATTATTTAGTTCCGTCTTCCATGGTTCTTGATCTTCTCAGCTATAAGAGACCTAATGCGATTCTTTTTTATGTGTTCCAGGAAACGAGAGGTGAACAAGAAAGTTCTAAAGGTGCCTAACATAGAGCAGAAGGTAGATTCTGTGATACTGTTGATGATATTTTAAATTTGGTTTTGTCTCTTAATTGTTTGTATTCAGTTGGGCAACTGAATTGTGAGTTTTTCAAACCATGAGAAAAAGTGTAGTGGTTTAGGTCAATAAAAGTCACCAATATGTTATTCAGCTTCAGAAAACTCATGAAATAATGGGTATATATTTTTGGTCATTTGTGGAGCACACATATAGATGATTTTATTGGTTTCTTGATATCAGATTCTTGATGCAACCAGTAACGAGTCTTGGGGACCACATGGATCACTTCTGGCAGATATTGCACAGGCAACCAGGAATTAGTAAGCTTATAACGCTATCTTTTGCATTGCTTCTCCTGCTGTTGCTGCCATTTCTGGAACCTCATTTTTTAAACAACCACACAGCCATGAATACCAGATGATCATGAATGTGATATGGAAGAGGATCAATGATACTGGAAAAAACTGGCGTCATGTTTACAAGGTGTTGTATATGACTCTTATTTTACTTGTAAATTCGGTGGATGTCTTAGTTATTTATGATGTGTGATTATTGAGGTCCTACAAGTGCGGTGTGCTCTTATGTACAATGTAGACTTGTTAAGATTCTGTCCTTTGATTACCCGTTGAAAATATGTATTTCTTAAAGTTCATCTATTTATTGAATCACTATTCCCTTTAATGGATCAAGCTAATATTTATTTCCAACTATTGATCTTTAGGCACTGACTGTTTTAGAGTACCTAGTAGCACATGGATCTGAACGCGTGATTGATGAAATAAGGGAGCATGTCTACCAAATATCGGTAATATAACATTTGTTCTTAATATTTTTTACTGCCTAATTAGTGAACATGGACTGACATTTTTTAATGAGGTAAGCTCTACATTCACGCACTTTTCTGACCAGAGATGATTGCCTATATTTCAGACTTTATCTGATTTCCAGTATATTGATTCAAGTGGAAGAGACCAGGGAAACAATGTCAGGAGGAAGTCCCAGAGTCTTGTGGTTCTGGTGAATGATAAAGAGAGAATATACGAACTTAGGCAAAAAGGTGCTGCTAGCCGGGACAAGTGAGTTAGCTTTCTGAATTTTGAGACAATATTGACATGGTTCGCTGCATACTTAGTGTCTCTTCCTTGGATGCATAGATATCGAGGTGCAGGTTCAACTGGTAGGCCTGGAGGCTACAGTGACCACTGTGAGGATGATCGTTATGAGAGTCGCAATGCTAGTAGAGACGAAGATCGATATGGTAATGGAAAAGAAAGAGAATGGGGATATAAAGATGATGATAGATACAACAGAGACAGGGACTCATATGGTCGAGAGGGAGATCGGAGTAGTGTGTATTCTGATGAACATCATGGCAGAGATGGTTTTAGAGATGATGATTCTAGAGGAGGTCATGGTAATGATGATTATCAAGATGGTTCAAGAAACCGAAGCATCGATGATGATGACCGGTATTCATCTCGGTAAAGCTCTAGTCCCTACTTAGTCGATTATTGGTTTTAATTCTTTCACCAAGAATGAAGTTGCTTAACTGTGTTGTTCCTAGTTATTATGATCTTAAACTTAGAGCAAGAAGTCTTCTTGTGGATCATTGAGGTGATATGAAATTATTTTATGTTTACAAGTTGCCAGTTTTAATAAATTGAGGGTGAGCCATGGTGTCACAACAAGGTTGCCCCTTTGTGCAAAAACTTCTTTGCTTGTAGAATAAGATTGTATGCATTAAATCTCCTTGGACCTTACAATGGTGGGAGCCTTGTGCACTAGGCTGCTCCTTTTTCTAGGTTTTTAAGTTCAAGTGCCTTAATATTTCTTCTCCTGTATCAAATTAAAATGTTATTCATCATAACTTTTTTAAGATATGGTTTGATTGAATTGTCAATCATGCTCTTTTTGGTGCAGAAGTGGTGGTGGCAGAAGTGATAGTGTTCCACCAGAGGAAAGGTGAACTTTTTAAATTTCTTTGGCTTTACAAACATAATAGTCATAGTATTCATATGTTTAAGATCCACAAGGGACTGTTAGTCTGAGCAACACCTTCGTTTTGGTCTAATGAATAATCACCAGGCAGCTGGAACGTAGGCCCTCTGAGCAGAGTATTAGCGCACCACCAAGCTATGAAGAAGCTACAAGAGATGCTCAAACCAATATGCAAGAAGCTAGGTATGACTGTGTATCATTATTCTTATTGTTGTCGTGTTTTGCTTAAGCATTATGCAAGTTGACTTTTTTGACACCAGCCCCATTGTTAGGAATGGTGATGAATTTGTAGCAACTGCACCAAGAGCTTCTTCACCTCATGCACCTAAACCAAGCTCTCCTTCAGAAAGCACAACCCAAGGTTCTCCTTTTGCACCAACAGATGGTTCTCCTTTGAAAAGTACAATCCAAGGTTTAGGCCATGCCCCAGTAGGTGCATCTGCATCAGCAAACAACACTGACAAGAATGTTTTTGAAGATTTTGATCCACGTGGTTCAGTGTCAGGTACTGCAAATTGTTGAGTGTCAAGTATTGATTCCAAATCTTCATTATTCTGTGTAATATGTGAAGATGCTGGGCAGTTTTATGTGACTTTATGATTAACAGAATCACAAAACAACCCAAATTTTACACTAACCGGTATGTATGAGACTTGTAGGTCGATATACCAACTTGATTCCCAGACCTGATAACAACCCACATTTTACACTAACCAGACCCAGATCGTTTTATATCAATAAATTTTCTCAAATCAAAAGTGAAGATAGAATTGGATATTTTACTCTTTATGCTGGTTTATTGCTGATGCACCTTTTTAGTGATCTATATTGGTAGTCTATCTTGTAGACTTCTAGGCTTGGAAGACAATGGTTGCTGATGTTCTATAATTTTTCCAATTAATGGGAGAATCAAGGTTAAAGGTTGTGTGGTGATTTAACATGCGAGTAATGATTTTCAAATGAAGTATTGGATTCCAAGGTTAGACTTACCTGATTTGTGTGACCTTCCACTTAGACCTTTGATCTAAACCTATTCATCATAGGCTGTAGACAATGGCCAATGGAGCTAAATATTCATGCCCAAGCCTATGCTTTACACTTTATGCTGATTTGCTGTTGATGCATCTTCTCAGTGATTTATGTCAGTAGTCAATCTTGTAGAGTTGCAGGCACACAGAATATGATTGGAAGGAAAATAATGGTTGCTTGTTTATAATTTTCCTAATAAATGATGTAATCAAGGTAAAAGGTTGTGAGGTTGATTGAACATGCAAGTAATGATTTCCGAATGAGGTATTGGATTCCAAGATAAAAATTATCTGGTTCTCTGGACCTTTAAGTAGGTTTCTGATCCAACCCATTAATTGTAGGCTTTAGCTAATAGCCACTGGAGCAAACCTTATATGTTTTATTCTTTATGCTGCTTTACTGTTGATGCACCTTGTTAGCAATTTGTGTTGGTAGCATGGTTTGCAATACTGTACTGTACCACTTGATATGTATCGATCTGATAGAGGACTGGTACAAGCAGTCAATTGGTACAACTTAGTGTACCATGTGTTAGTTAGCTTGGTATGTATCGTACCGATTGCTGATCGGTACACCGATATGGTACGGAATTCAGAACCTTGGTTGGTAGTCCATTTTATAGAATTGGAGGCACACAGTATAGGACAGCAAGGAAGACAATGGTCATGGGTTTTGTATATTTTTTCTAAATAATGGGAGAAACTAAGAATAAGTTTGTAAGGTAAATTTTCCAAATAAAGTTTGCTCCAATGAGTTCAATTATATTCTCCTGGCCTATCCCAGTCCTGGAATGGAATACCAGAGTTGTGGGATCTTTCCATCTAGTTGATATGGGACCATGGACTTTCCTTCTCTCCTGCATCTTGATTGGCCCATGTTGCCTTTCTGCTGGTATATTATGTTGGACAATCCAAACAACCCTTAAATCTTAAATGTTGATGATGGATTTTTTATTAGTATTGAAGAGCTTATTATGAAATCTTTCTACTTGCTGGGAACCTTTATTTTCTGATCACTGTCAAGAATACATCAAAGGACAATCCAATTGTCAGATACAAAACAGATTTGACAGTTAATCATGTAAAATTTGCTAGTTAATGGTGGCGTTGTTAAGCTTTTGCTACTTGTAAGTAAACATCTTATTTCAACAAGGGTAGGATTAAAAGTGAGTGATTGAATGATCTGTTAATAACTTGTCATTTAACATTTACTATGCATTCTGTATTTAAAAATTTGCGAACTCATATTGACAATTTGACTTAGGTTCCTTGTAACTTGAAGGTTTGCTCATTGTTGTTCAGTTTAAACTTCAAGGGAGGACTAGCTGCATCTTGGCACCATGTTAAAAGAATAAATATCACTTGTTGCTCATAACAAGAAAAATGAAGGTGGAGGTAGCATGTTAATGTGTCAAAAAGCATGCTAAGGCTTAATGGCTATCGAGTCTTTGCCTTACATATGGATCATTGTTCTTTGAGTCACACCTTGTGAGTCAATGACTTCGCATGTACATCTCATAATGATACGAATTGAGGACCCCACGTCTTGTTGGAGCATGGATCCAGAGCTTGTTTAGATGGACCTTCCTCAGTAGCAAGAAGATCGGCAATGCTTTATTTTGTATCCATCATAATTTCGTGAGTTCTTTTAACTTTTTTATAAAAACATAAAGATAGTAGATGATAGTGTCAATGTAGAGAGAAGTTAGTAGACTGTGGATAGGATTACAAGGGCTAGAAGCTGGAGGAAACACTCTGTCAAGAAGGATAGTCCTTGGCCAACTGGCCTATATATAGCACACTGTTTTCAGTAGTACAATTTAATTAAAATCTCTCTCTCTATGACATTAACATTTGCGAAGAACACAGACACCATAAGTTTATGGTTTGGGGTTACTGTTTGTGTTACAGGATGAACTGCAACAGGTTGGAAAGGTAATTCTTTCTTTTTTATTTCCTCTTTCTTTTGACTGAGGTACGTCCAATTATGATGAATCTATATACATAATGGGTTATCCATATGTAGACAACTTATATTAATAAAAATAGATCTAATCTCATCAAGTTGCTCTTCCTAGATTACTAACAATGTTCCAAAAATATTAGATCTGTTGACTTGTCTAAGTTGACTTAAGCCTTTCCTATTTAACCATGGATGGGCTCGGTTAACATTTGGGCTCCAACACAGACTTCTGAAAGACTGCCTAAAAGGTGCCACATCTATATTGTAGATTATTTGTTTTAGTCATACTCACCGACATAGTGAAGTGTTGGTGGCGAGGCAGTAGGGAGGAAAAGAGGTGGATGAGGGGAGAGCGAAGAAAAAAAGGAGAGAGAGACAGGAGCATGGGTGAAAAACTAAATGAAAGGGGAAAAATAAACAAAGGACAACTGCCAAAAACTGTAAAAAAAATAATAGGCAGTATGTGGTCAGGCTTACCTCCTGATGGTGACGTTTTTAACCATTAAAACCAGGTGGAAAGCCTGGTTCAGTAGGGTTAATGGATGGTGCTGTTATTGATGGCGTGGACCCAATTTTATCCATCAAAATTGGATGCTGACGCCGGTTCTGTAGGTCTATTGGGCAGTGACCTGGATGAAAACAACAAAATCATCTGGTCTGTGTCCCTTTTTTCAGTGGACTGGTTCGGTTGACTATTAATCCTTGATTAAGATATTGATCAGATTTACCCTTGCAAAATGTATAATATTCTATAACTCATAACAATCGTAAATTCCCCTTTCAAAAGTGTTCTTTTATAGGTTCTCATTCTTGAAGGATCTATAAAAAAATTAGAGGTATAAAATGTGTTATTTTTGTAGGAATACAAGATATTTTAGAGGTATAAAATATGATTTTTTTTATATGCATATAAATGAAATTTCCCTAATTTCTGTCAACTTCTGCGTATAATTCTTGCATTAATTTACAGTTTAATACAAAAGCAGTGGTACGATGTGATCATTTAGACATGGTTTCTGCATGATAAATGTTTAATGAAGGGATTTTGCCAGAATCCCAAGTACTGACAACGAAACACCAAATTGTTAGAGATAGATGGGTGGTTATGATATTGCCTTTAAATATCTTAGACAAGCATCTTATTTTTTACAACTGTTAACATTTCCGTATTGTTACATGTCGAATATATTTTGTAATGAGTAATGACCAGTGCTTGTTTTCTTCGTCTAAACAGTTGCTTCACCTGCAGTTGGCCCACCTGCTGCAAGTAGTCTGGAGATGGACTTATTTGGATCAGCATCAGCATTGGATTCTATTTATTCATTGGATATGATGCCTTTGCCTACGGCCACTAATGGTACTGGGGTTGATCTTCCAACAAATTCAGATCTTGGGGCAGATTTTATGGTGATGTCATCTGGTGCAATGAGCCAGGTATCTTTGATCATCAAGTTATTAGCATAAGTCCCTGATACTTGCATAAGAGGAATGATTATTAGCTCAAGTACATGTTCAAAAAATTGGAATGAGGTATTGTTGGATTAGACTCTTCGGTACATAATAATGTTCTCTTGATGAAGAGAAAACTGCTCATTCAGTAACTTCAGATATTTTTGTTTCTCATAAAGATCTGATATGGTGTTTCATTGACTTGTTTACTTTTATAACATAATAATCTTGTCTTGATGAAGGAAAAACTGTTCATGCAGTAACTTCAGAAATATTTTTCTTGTTGTAGAGATCTGTTATGGCATTTCCTTGATCTGAGTAGATTCGCTTCTACACTTTTTATTCTTTTCTTATCTGCTTTACCGAGTGTGATTCTTGCTTTTTGCCCTTTTTGATGCAGCATGGTGAGAATCCTTTTGGTGATCTTCCTTTTATAGCTATCCATGAAAATTCCTCCAACCAGCTAGAGAGCTTTGCACATGTCACTTCCTTCAACTCTTCAATTTCCACTGGAGGTGCTGAAATTTTCCCACCTGAAGCTTCCGAGATACAAACAGCCACAGACTTTGATTTTGATGCTGCTTTTGGTGTTACATGCAATCCTCCATTGGATGGTCAACAAAGCTCTTATGGAAGTCCAGCGATTTTGACCCAGGAAGCTCCTCTGACTCCGGCAAGCAATGATATTTCAGGGATGCTTGCCACACAAACAGGATCAGCAGCCCTTAATCCCATGCAGGAAGCTCAACCTGCAGCACCAGCAGATGCACAACAAAATATTATTCCCCAGTCAGGTCCACAAGCTCCATTTGCATTACAGACAACTCATTTTCCTGCCCAGGATGCTCGTCCTATTACTCCAACAAATAATCATGCTGCCCAGGCTAGGGATGATATTTCTGGTGTTTTTGCCACACAAACAGGATTGGCAGCTTATATTCCCATGCAGGAAGCTCAACCTGTAGCACCAACACATGGGCAAGGAAATCTTATTCCTCAGTCAGGTTCACCAGCACCATTTATGTTAGAGGCAGCTCGTCCTATAACACCAACACATGGACAAGGAAATCTTATTCCTCAGTCAGGTCCACCAGCACCATTTATGTCAGAGGCAGCTCGTCCTATTGCTCCAATAAATAACCAATCCACCCAGTTGTCAGAGGCAGCTTATCCTATTGCTCAAATAAATAACCAGTCCATGCAGTTGAATCTTCCTTCGCAGCCCGGCCCTCAGGCTCCCACCGCCTTAGAAGTGACTCCTGCTCCATCAGCTTTACCACCTATAAGAACAGCTGAATCAAAGGAAAAGTTTGAACCCAAATCAGCAGTCTGGGCTGACACACTGAGTCGAGGTCTAGTGAATCTGAATATATCAGGACGTAAGTGCTTGATCTTTTTCATCCATTTTTAGTTCTCTTTTCTAATTTCCAAGTGCTGTTTACTGCAAAGGCCCTTAGCATTCACTAGATATTATCAGCAAGTGTTGAACCGCTTTCTGATAACAATGATTTAATTTTCAATTAAGTGATGCTTTGATCCCTTGCTAACATTTCTCCATAATCACATGATATTGCATTGTATCATTGCATTTGTAAAATACTGCATAGTGGCATATTTGTTTTATTAAGTAAAATGGAAATAAACACAGTCGGCATCCTAGCAAACCAAAATATCAACGTCAGGGAGGCCATCCTCCCAACCAAGTGTGAGATGTTTTGGTGGCTATAGCATGAGAAGTCAACTAATTAGCTATGGCATTACCTTAAAAATTTATGGCTACCATATAATAATATATTATATTCCATGTTTCTGTTGTAATTTTCATTTGAGCCATACTCTCTCGTTTGACACTTATATTTTTTTGCAGCTAAAATCAATCCTCATGCGGATATTGGCATTGATTTTGATTCTATGAATCGGAAGGAGAAAAGAAGAGAAGATAAGAAGGTTTCTACAGCACCGGTATCTATCACCACCATGGGCAAAGCTATGGGATCTGGCTCCGGCATTGGACGTGCTGGTGCAAGTTCCTTAGCGGTCCCTCCAAATCCCATGATGGGCAATGGTATGGGCATGGGCATGGGTGGAATGGGCATGATGGGTGGTGCTGGTATGGGAATGGGCATGATGGGTGGTTCCGGAATGGGAATGGGCATGATGGGCGGTGCCGGCATGGGGATGGGGATGGGGATGGGGATGGGTGGTTATGGTGGAAGCATGAATCAACCTATGGGCATGGGGATGAACATGGGAATGAACCAGGGAATGATGCCTCAACGACCACCGATGGGAGGCCCGCTGGGTGGAAATGGTATTCCTGGGGCTGGCTACAACCCCATGATGGGCATGGGCAACTATGGATCTCAGCAACCATATGGTGGTGGAGGTGGAGGTGGATATAGCAGATGAAGAAATCATCCTCTCGAGTACAAAATGGGTATCTCTGATGGGATTCTTTTGAGCATTACAAGTGGTCTTGGTGTACGAGTATGGGCTTTCAAAGGTGGTGTTGTAGGGGGTTTGATCATTCTCAGATGAATCCTTTTCTTGTGAATTTTGGCTGAAGGATTATTTCAACATTCTTGCTGAAAATATAAAAATAAAATAAAGATTCATCTTTCGTTATTTCAATTGAAATATTATTTGAACACTGCTGATTGAAGCCTGCTGGAAATCAAGTTCAGAGTTAGCGTCTACCTCTTTGGACTATTTTCTTTTGTGCTCATTTTTTCGTGAGTGTATTTAAGAGTTTGGCAATTAAATATTTTCATGTTGTAAAATGCACCATTTGGGCACATGAATATTTTCATGTTGTAAAATGCACATTTTGGGCACATGAATATATGCATTTAGGGGTGATCCCCAAAAGACCATGAGAAGAGGATTGCTTTTAAATGTGGCTTCATCATTGTCAATTGTGTATGAAATGGCTGTGGAACAAGATTTTGTTATTATTATTGTTTTTTCTTTGTCGAGTGTTAGAACAGTGGTCGGTGCACCTGAAGATTTTGCGTATGAATAGAATAATATCTTCACATGACAACAGGCTGTCTATGAAAGCACCTAAAAGGATGCCGTCCAATTACGTGCAAGTACCTTCGATTCATAAAAATATCAATATCCAAGATGTGAGTATTACCGTGAATGTGTTTGGATTTAAGAATAAATTCTTCAAGAAATATTTAAATATTTTATTTTTTCATATAGTTTTTTTTATTTTTTAAAAGATAAAATTATTCTTGTGATTGATTATCTTCTATCGCACTATGATCGTCTTTTTTTTGTAAGTCACTATGGTCATCTTCATCACCTTTTGTCTTTCGAGAATCATCTTACGTCGTGATGATATGCCTATGACTTCTCTCCCTCGATGGAAGTGCGACGAGCCTATGGGACATATAATATGGTAGTGAAGAGAGAGAGAGGGTGTTGAGGGGTTGATGATTGTAGTTGGTGGGGCCATCTAAGGTAACAATGAAGGAGTGGTGGAGGTGATGGCTAGCACAGAAGAGGCTATTGCACCAATCGAGGGTAAGGAATCTACCTATCTTTTCAGAAGTAACCCAAGTGGATAGTAGATTTCATCATTAGGAAGTAGGTAGTGCATGACCAATTCTAACAGCGATAGAGACAATTATACAACGAAACAATAGGTCAAAAGTGACCACGAAGATGGTCATAAAGATATTCTCATTATTTAAAACATAAGAGGTGCTTTGTTTAAGAAAAAGACATAGGAAATAA
This sequence comes from Musa acuminata subsp. malaccensis, assembly GCF_000313855.2. NCBI lineage: Eukaryota > Viridiplantae > Streptophyta > Magnoliopsida > Zingiberales > Musaceae > Musa > Musa acuminata. The sequence continues at coordinate 25,011,821 of NC_025210.1, forward strand.
TGTTAGGACTCTAGCCAGGAGAGTCCTAATTGAGAGAGACATTCTTGTAAAATCTACCTAAGTCGACCCTTATTAAAAATGTGAAGAGGTTGGAATTAGGAGTTGTAAAAGAATAGAAGTCCTATTAAAAGTTGGTTAGAAGTATGAGTCTTAAGTAGAAGTCCTATTAGGAGTTAGGGTTTAGAAGCCCTATAAATAGTCATGTATTCATTCTCTTTTCATAAGTAATAGATGAATCTTTTCTGTAGCCTTTGAGTAGCAACTTGAAGGGAGGAGCCCTTATAGAGTTCCAAGGAGGTCGATCCCCTAAAAAGATCAACCCCAAGTTTAGAATCTGTAAGGGTTCTAACACCTGGTATCAGGGGAGGAGCCCTTATAGAGTTCCAAGGAGGCCGATCCCCTAAAGAGATCAACCCCAAGTTTAGAATCTGTAAGGGTTCTAACACCTAGTATCAGAGCAGCGTTCTTGGCATCTCGTTGCCCTTCCACAACCATCCATCAGCCCTCCACAACTGCCCAAAGCAATTCTCACAATTGCTTAAAAGATCGTCGCCAAATTCCGTCGTCATCTCCACCACCACAGATCATCCTTTGATCTCCTTGTGAATTGCAACAGGTTCTGGTTTCCTACCTTACTACTGCTGCAATTTAGTTATCCTTATTCGAAAATCAAAAAAAAAATTGTTCCTATATTGCTGAATAAACTTTTCGTCACAAAGTTTTCATCTCTATGACAAAAGATACATTGCAGAATTCCAACCGCATTGCACAGTTTGTTTGATCTTACTACTGCATTTTTTTCTATCCAAATTCCTACAAAATTTTTTTGACAGCTTAGACACTTCCTAATAGCAGATTTCCCTTTGGGTTTGTCAAATAATTCTCAATATAAACCATTGATCTTTTACGTTTAAACTGCTATACTTGAAAATCTGCACTGTAAATTTCCAACCGCATAACACAGATTGTTTGATCTTGCTACTATATTTTTTCTATCCAAATCTCTATGAAATTTTTATGATAGCTTTGATACTTTCTAACAGGTGATTTTCCTTTGGTTTCATCGAAAAATTCTTAATAGAAACCACTGATCTTTTATGTCCAATCTGCTACACTTGAAAATCTGTGATGCAAAAAATTTCAGCCGCATATTATTGCCTTAACCCATCTATTTACAATCTTTTTTTAATGAAATTTCTTATACACTTCATAGATCATCTTGGCTTCCATAAAAAAATTGATCTATTAAGGAATTCATCTCTAAAACTAATTTTGTGTTGCTGCAAATTTTCATTGTAAACTGCTGAAATTTTTCGACGAGAATTCTGCTATCACAACTTGCACTAATTTTCTTGCTGTTATACTATCAAAAATTTCTTGATTAAATTAGAGATCCTTGTTGTCATATAAATTGAGATTTTGTTGTCAATTCTCTCCTCAAATTTCTCAAGTTTTTTGTAAAAATTTTGTCAAGAAATCGCTGTTTCTTCGATGACAATTCTGCTCTTACAAGACAACACATATTTGTAAGAACTTCTACTGATTTCTATCAAACCATTGCTGCCATCTACCATAGATCCAAAACTTTCATCCACAGCCCTAAAACTCCATCAAACCATACCCTCAAACTACACCCAAAATAGCCACAAAACAAGCCTAAACTTCAACCTACATCCACCAATCCACCAACCCTTTCGACCATCATTTCTCTCAACCTATACATGCCTTTAACCCGACAACAAAAGAGAGATCTTAATATCACAGATTTGGAGGCATATACTATGGCATATGAGGAAGTAATCAATGCTAAATTTGAAGCTTTCGAGGCCCGAATGGAGGATAAGATTCGGACTCCCTTTACCGAACTCAATTTGAGCCGACCACCAAGCCCGAAGAAATCACATCAAGGAGAGAGCTCAAAACAATCGCACCAAGCCCGAAGAGATGACTTCCAAGGGAGGGGAGGCTCTATGACCAACCTCAACTATCTACACATGAGGGTAGACTTCCCTAGATGGGAAGGAGACCCGATTGGTTAGATCTCTCGCGCGGAGGGATATTTTTGGTACCACCAAACCGCGGACGCATCTATGGTGAAAATTACAGCTATACATCTTAAAGGGGATACCATACAATGGTTTAACTGATTTGAATACACTCATGGAGTCCTCTCATGGTGACAATTCAAAGAAGGACTGCTGATCCGCTTCGGACCAACCGATTATGAGAACCATTAATGTACAACTAGCAAAGATCCGACAAACCTTCACCATTCAAGAGTACCAAACCAGGTTTGAAAGGCTATCTAATCAAACTCGTGATTAGTCTCAAAAACAGCTATTGGGGACCGTCATTGAGGGCTTGAAGCCGGAGATCCGGGGAGAAGTTAAAGTGCGACAACTATACACGCTTATGACAGCCATCTCTTTCGCACGACATCAAGAGGAGCGATTGAACCATGAAGCTCGAAGGACTATGATCACTCCTCGACCTACAATTCTAAAGGCCTCAGCCCCCCCTACTATCGACCGAATCCCAGCACCAAAGAGGTTGACAAGAGAAGAGCTTCGGGAGCGATATGCGAAGGGGTTATGTTGGCATTGCGACAAGCCATGGAGCCATGAGCATCCTTGTAGTAAAGGGAGCCTTCTTATGATTAAACCAGTAGAAGAAGAGGTCATTGAACATCCATAAGAGAGCCTTAAACATGAAGAAGAAGATGCAAAAGAAGAGCCACAACCGACCGAAGTTACGGTATATGCACTAGTCGGCTACTCAAACCCGCAAACGATGAAAGTTGGAGGCCTTCTCAAACAATAACCGATCACTGTTCTCATCGACACAGGCAGTACTAATAACTTCCTAAACAGTAAGGTTGCTGTCCGGATGGCCTTACCTATCGAGAATTACAGTAGGTTTGACTTTAAGGTCGTCGATGGATGGATTTTGAAGTATGATCGTAGGCGCCCGCGAGTGAAACCGTTGCTGCAAGACCAAGAGATAATTGCATATTTCTTCCTCCTCCCTCTTGATGATCACGAGGCCATGCTCAGAATTAAATGGTTGACGATATTAGGTGATATTTCTTGGAATTTTATGCAACTAATTATGAAATTTTACAGTAAGGAGAAACATGTGATACTGCACGGGAAACGTGGGGATGACGTAACGACGATTTGCACACAACAAATGGAGAAGGTTTTGCATAAAGTATGTAGTGGCTTTTTGGTACAACTTGAGTAGCAAACTAAGGAAGAGCCAATAGAATTTGAAGATTCAAACCTACTGTTAGGAACCTTTTTCTGAGCTTTTGAATAATGTTTATTGAGTCTGTTTAGTCCAGTTGTTTATTGAGTCGGTTTAGTTCAGTTAGAGTCAAGTAGAGGTTTATTTAATATTTATTTATTATTAGAGTTCAAATCCTGATGAACCCTGGGTGGAACTCTATAAATAGGGATGTAACTACTTCTTTTCGGTAATCTATGAAAAATATTATTTTGTCTTTGGACAAACCCTAGGAGGTCGATCCCCTCGACACTACCGATCCTCTCGAAGCGATCAAGGAGGCCGATCCTCTCGAAGCGATCATTATCATCCTCATTTCTCCCCTTTCTTCCACGATAAGACCTTTAGGATCTTATCATTTGGTATCAGAGCCTACGATAAGACTTTAGGATCTTATCATTTGGTATCAGAGCAACGATCCTTGGCGCAACCCGCTGCAGCCTTGCTTCCCTTCTTCCCCACCACCACTACAAGGCAGAGCAACGATCCTTGGCGCAACCCGCCGCAGCCTTGCTTCCCTTCTT